>VZTU01006551.1:11565-26089 GCA_013400835.1 Zapornia atra
TCTGGATGGCAGCGCAGTGTTCCTGTGTGTCAGCCACTCCTCCCAGCTTTGTATCATCGGCGTACTTGCTGAGGGTGGATGCTATTCCCTCATCAAGGTCGTCAATGAAGATATTAAACAGGACTGGACCCAACACTGAGCCCTGGGGAACACCGCTAGTCACAGGCCTCCATTCAGATTCTACTCCACTGATCACGACCCTCTGAGCCCGGTCTGACAGCCAGTTCTCAACCCACCTTTCTTGACCCTACAACAGCTTCGCCTTACCTATTTCAGCTCTAATTTTTCTAATTCAATTTTTCTAATTCACCAGATTAAGTCTACTTCAATTTACTTTTGTTTATGGTAGAATCACAGTAACAAGCACTTATTCAATGTAGAATGAGATATTTTCAACCCTTAGATAATGATGCAGTATAGAGAAACACCAGGCTTGGCATGATAGCAGAGACACTGAGAAGTGAAAACACGGGATGTAATCTAGAGCAGTACAGGCATGGGATAATAAGTATTGGGGCACAGCCTCAGCACTGGAGATCACCTGGCTATAAATAATTCAACCATGGTAATTTAAAGAAAGGCAAACCTGGAAGTGGAGAAACTTGATTTTAGGGGTTACAGAATAAAGAAATAGAACCTAACATGCATTCCATTCATACAGTCATCAGTTAATTACCTACACTAGAAACATGCAAAAGTGGAAAACTGTTTACATGGAAGGCCCAGGTTTATAGCACCATTGCAACATGTTCCGACCATTATTCAAGAATTGAATTGATGTTCTATTGTACTCTATCTAATAAACTAGCTTCCAGACAATCTGTCTCGGATTTTCCTGGGCAATACACCTGGATAGTTTGTAATAACACAGAGACAGAAAGGCATATTTTTATGAGGACTTTATTAGGCTTTCAAAAATAGAAAAAGAAAATGCTATCAGCGCAAGGAAAAAAAAATAGTAATCCTAATCCCATTCAGGTATTGCAATAGAATAATGCAAAATACTGTGTCTCTACCACTGCCTCCTGTTTTGAGAATTTTGTTAGCACAAAACATCAGCTTTGCAATAAATAAGTACTGAGTATTTTGTGCCCTGTGTGACATTTCACCACAGAACTACAGTGTATGGTAAGTGTTCACCACAGAAAGAATACAGTCTTTAAATATTTTGGGGAATATACCTATTTGACTAAAAGATAGCACTATAGTATATTCCTAAAAAATGCCACTGAAAAATGCTTATACATTTTAAATATATAAGCTCCTGAGCTGTGTACAGCTGTTCAGTTGGACAATCTGCTGCAGCATTACTGTTCTATTCTTGCTTAACTGACCTTGAAGAGTACACAATTACTTCAAACTATTTAAAACTGTTTAGAGAGAGGAAAAATCATGTCCATTTGTGACAAGCAGTCATTTGGACAGAAACACTAACTAAAAGAGTCAAACAGGGTCTGCCAACAGACTGCCAAACGCCATGATTAGTTACAATACAGTGACAAAGACCTGGACGTAGTCTGTGGGTCAGATCCTGGGGTCAAAGCCATTTTCCTTGGAGGATAGAACTGCATGTTCAGAGATGACTTTCCCTCAATCCTAGTACAGTTTCTATGCACAAATGTTTAATTTCTCTAGAGTTACAGCAGTCAGAGCAAATATGAGAGAAATCCTTAGCTACCGTACAAGGAACAACTCTGTGCAGTCTGCAGCAAAATGGAAATCTGATATTTAGGGCATTCTCATGTATCTATGTATGATCAAATCTTTCTGATCTGCTTTTGATGCTTATCAGTGAGACACAGCTATTTTCACAGTGTAGTTTCCAACCATTGAAGGTAGTAGTGATGTGACGCAACAGTGAAGGAATTTGGATTTCATCACTGTTGGTTGGGATGGCTCAAGTATTGGAACAAATGTTTAGATGGCTGAACTCTAGGATGCTAACATATTCCTGAGTGTATGGAATATGCTTTTCAACATAGAAAATGCCAGATTGTGATTTCAAATGCAAGTGTATGTACTGATCGTTGGGAAAACAGAAAAATAATTAATAATGTTAGCGGAAAGAATGCAGTGCAGAATATTAGCTAAAAGTTCCAGTCACCCTAAAAAGAGCAGAAAGATATCACAGCAGTGCAAATGAGTACTTATGTGTTTTTCTGACCCCAGGGAAGTGGTCACAGCCCCAAGCTTGCCTGAATTCAAGAAGCATTTGGACGATGCACTCAGTTCCATGCTCTGACTTGTGGAGCCAGGAGTTGGACTCAATGATCCTTATGGGTCCCTTCCAACTCAGGATATTCTATGATTCTATAAGTCTACGAGTATCTTTAATTTTTATGGCATTAGTATGATTTCTAATAAATCCATAAGGCACTCCCTGATTGTACCACAGATGTTGATACTTTTATTAGTTTGAAATTTTTGTCCCAAACATTTTCATGAGGTTTGCAGCTCTCTAGAGACACTCCCTGGGGTATTCATGGTTTGAAAGCCATATCCACTTTCAGGGGTTGGATTCAATGATCCCTTGAGGTCCCTTCCAACCTCTTCAAATCTATGATTCTGTGATTAATCATCTGCAGAACTGCCAGTTCACAAACTTCATGTGCTACAATAACCAGCAAGAAAATGGGGAGAGCAAGGAGAAATGTATGGCTTTCAAGTATCTCTTGTGCAGTTCTACCAGAACTTCTTATTTTCTGTCCTCTAATGTTTCAGAGTTTTAACTCATCAGTCCCTCTTTAATTTGCAAAAGAATGCAGTAGAAAAGGCTGAAATTCCAGGATGGGAAAAATAGTGGTTCCATTATAATATGAAGCAGCCAAATGTGTTCAATTTTGGATTAGGTACTCCAGGAAGAAGTAGTGGCTTTGTATAGAACTTTCCATGATTTGTTATGGCAGAGAGCAATTTGTCATTTATGGTTTATCTGTTCATTCATCTTGACTTTCTGTTTTTTTTCTTTCCAGCTGGAAATATAAAACAACCAGGGAGGAAAGGCATTAAAGATTTGCTTAAAAAGATCAATTGCACTTCGATGCGCTTACTTTGCTTATTAAATTGAAAGTTCATAGTTTTATCAGTTTGACATATGCATAAAAATGAGGTATTTTTAAAAAAAAAAGAAATAAGAAATCTCATAGAACACTTTTTCTGATTGTTACACAGTAGACAAAAAATAGTAACAACAATTTTTTCTAGTGACAGAATATTTGGCAGATTAATGATTGTTATTTGAATCTACATTTTAGTTCCTTTTGCTTCAGGACATAAGTTAATAGGATATTGATGGCATTTGAACTCAGAACTACGTGTTCTGTAAACAAAGATTGTGTAAATTCTAATAGGTCATTTTGTCACCTGATCTCTGTACCCTCAACATGTGGGTATGTTTCCTGGGAACTATTACAGAAAATAGAAATACCTAAAAAAGATACATGCACTGCTACATGGTTTTTTCCCTTTCCCAAAGATGAATTTTCATTTCCTTGTTTACAGAAACTATGCCTTGGGTTCTGTAAGGACTTAAACAAAGCAATATATTTGGTTACAGCATTGTTTTGGCAGATTTTGAGCTTTTAAAAATAATTTTTCAAGCAGACCATTTAATTATAAAAATGTTGCTGTTCAGCCAACCAGTCTTAACATGCTAACTAGTTAGATGTTCCTGTTCTTCTTGGCAAGTGAGAAGAATAAAAAAAACCCAAACAAACCCCAAATATATATTTTTATATAGCACAAAACAATATTTCTGTTAATAAAGGCTAGATGCTGGAGATTGGATCACAATAAGTTAATTTGCAGAATATATTATCCTCCCTCTGGCAGTTAATACATAGTGTAAAAATAGTACTAGACATTCACTGCTTTTTATGTTATCTCTTGGTGTTTGTTCTGAGCACTTCAACCTGCCCAGAGAGGTTGTGGAGTCTTCTCTGGAGATACTCAAAACCAGTCTGGACTCTATCCTGTGCAGCCTGCTGTCCTTCTCTGGCAGGGGGTGATTGGACTGGTGATCTCCAGTAGTCCCTTCCAACCCCTATCACTAAGGGGAAAAAAAAAAAGAAAAACTGAAACACAAGTAAAATCAGCACAACCTTTTCAATGGCATAATTTACAGTGTGAATCAGGACATTGTAATAAAAAAGAAGATAAAGGTGTAATTTGCAAAATAAAGATTTTTTTTTCCTTATGAACATAAGCCTCATCTTTAACAACATATGATATGTAGTAAAGATACATTAGTTCATTACATGGATGAGTACAGTTCTTCAAATTGCAAGAGTAAATTTTAACTGCAGTGTGCATGAATTATCACATTAAGAAAATATTCCTATTAAATTCTTAAGATAGAGACAAAAACACCTGTTAGCCCTGTGTATGCATTTACTTTTCTGTATGTTTCTTTCTTTCTGTATTTGTTATCTTTCTTGAAAATTATTTAAGAGAAAAAGTTCTGTCAATATTTGCCTCTGTCATTTTAAGTGCTTGCAATAATAAATAATAATATTATTTTTAATAAATATTTGTTTCCTGAGCTCATAAATTTAGTTGGACTTCTTTTTATTATTCCATCACCTAGTAAGATATGTAATTTAAGAGGTACATTCCAGTGAGCTGTCCTGGTTAACAGAACACATTCATACATTTAAGATCTGCTGGCTATTCAAAATCCTTTCAAGTTTTGTTGACTGTGTGGGTCACAGACTCATGTACCTTTTATCACCCAGAAAGTGTAAAAAAAAAAAACCCACCCAAAAATATATTTTGTGTATCTCTTGACTTCCTATAAAGGCTGATATTGAACATCACTGAAATAATGTTGGGTTTTGTGCTATATGCAGTGAAGGACATTCTCTGCAAAAGAAAATCTCAAAGGGGAAAAAAAGAATGAACAAAAGCATTGTTTGTGACTGGTATTTTAGGGCACAGCTCACCATCTTTCCACTGTGGCAAATTATGAAACAGTTCAACACATAAGAATTTGGAGAAGCGTGTTTTCACCATAAGTAAAGAAGCTGAAAATATGCCACATTTTCAAGTTAATGTGTTTTAAGCTTTTTGGAAAGTAAAATGCAACTAGAGCTTGAAATTAAAATTGCAGTTGCTCAGTGTTTACTGATGGAGAATGGGAAAGAAATTAGTTATGGTGGTGGCAGAATGCAAAGTTTCAGATTCAATCCTTAAGAAAGCAGTGTGGAAACAGGATCAAATAATGACATAAAGTGATACAGCTGCCGACTCTCTGAGTGTAGGGAAAAAACACAAAGTCAGTTAAATTCAGCAGTTTTGTGGGGATTTCAAAAATAGTGATGGAATGACAACTACTGCAACACAGGCTTAGACCTGCTCAGAGTTCAGACTGATGATTTTCACATTCCAAGTCCCTACATTTCTTGAGGATTTTTCTCTTTTGTCTCAAACCTTGTGAAAAAAACAGTGAATTCTAACTACTTGCTCTAATGGGTGATACATAATGGAAACAGTGTTTGATCGTTACAGGGATTCATAAAAGATCTCAACTCTGCAAGTTGGAAAGGTATTTAGCTGCATGTGAAAACTGCAGAAATATGAGTAGCCCAAAGACAACGGGACAAAATGTTCTATCAAGTGATCAGTTTGTAATTTCTCAGTATATCTGTGGTAACTACTGCAAAATCAGAGGAACAGGCTAGAAGTCCTTTTCAGTTTCATGTTTTTAAGTATACCAAAATATTTACTCAGTAATTTATGCTAGCTAGAGGTTGGTATCTTTTAGAAGAGCTGAATACATCAGACACAGGTCAGAAAAACTTACCCATCCTCCCTGTGTTTGCTGCCCCAAGGCATGAGAAGACACAAAGTAGTACAGAGGTTGTTGAAATAATTTGTTTTGCCTGCCTGTAAAATCTTGGTAGTTAACAATCTCATGCACTGGAGCAGCCCTCCTCAGCAGTGTTCCTGTCCTTTTGAAGTACCACATACTAAGTCATTCTTCTGAAAAGCAAACAGTCCTTTCCCCCACATGAAGTGTGCTCAGTATTTAAATAAAGTGAATATATTTGGATTTTCCCAAAATTGTTTCTTTCAGATTATCAGTACTACTTGCGTTTTAATCACAAAAATATTTTTATAACATGTGGAAAGACCATTTTAATGGAATATAAATAGATTATCTCTCTGGTTTATAGTATTCTGGTGTATAGATTCGTTGCTCCTTTCCTTTTTAAAATAAACATGGAACACATAAGGGTGCTTTTCAGGATTTTTTTTTGCTTTGTTTTACGTTCTTTTTTTATTATTCTTTTTTAAGAAATAGGATCAGCAGTGCTTTAACAGTTTCATACCAAGATTGCTGTGTCTCACAACGGACATACTGCTTCTTTGTCTGACACAAACTAGCTGCTCCACCACTGCAGATGGTGAAGAGCAGCTTTTGGCCAATGTTGAATTCATTATCACAGTAGAGGAACAAAAGAAAAGCAAGACCCATCCCTATGTTTTCATTATACTTTCAAGATGGCAGATTCTTCAGAGACTCAGGAGTTTCAGAAAAAATATAAACTGATTTCAGTTATTGCTCCTTTTGAATAAAACACAATAGCTTCTTGCAGTACTGAATCATGTTGTACAAAAAAAAAAAGCCAGTATTATGTTTATCTAATTCATATATTCTTTCCTTTAAAGATAAGTATTAATCAGCTTCTTTTTTTTAATTAAAAATCTGAAACAAAACCTGATGTGGTGCTTCAATTTAAGGCACAGTCATCCAGAACAACTCTTTTTGTTATCCTATTTATTAGTTTAGAGACAAAATTATCCCAGATTGTTTTGGTTTTAATATTAACTTGACACATGCACAGATCACAAACCTAATCTCACTCTGCTTTTTCTATTTCCTTACACATTCAGTATCATTCCAATGAAATTCTGGTGTCAGTGAAATTCTTAACTTGTACTTAAGTAGAATTACAAAATCAAACTTCTTTTGCTTCATTTTAATAATTGCTTCTGAGCAGAGGCATCTATTGAAATCTCCAGTGAAATTCCCTATTTCTAATTTGTGCAAAGATTTAATTTTACTCCTTAAGTCAAGAAGTTTGCAACTTGCCAGTTTGGCTTTATATTTCTATTTTTTGTTTGGAAGTTGGTATTCTATCCTGGCACAGATCGGTGCAAAAGGTTAGTTATATCCATGGGGCATAGAACTCATGGGGCAATTTCAGAGTAAATCCATTGAGTTCATATATTTGGCAGATGTTGTTAAATCAGGGGTTATCTTCTCAGGAAATTATTTATTTCCAGGTGTGGTGGGTTGACCTTGTCTGCCTGTCAGACCTCTACCTCACTGCTCACTCATTTGCCCTCATCAACAGAACAAGGGGAGGAAATAACATGAAGGCACTCATGAGTCAGGATAAAGATGGTTTGCATAGTAGAGCAAAAGCTGTATGTAGAAGCAGAGCAAAAAGAGGAGTTTTTTCATTATGTCCCATGACAGGCATGTGTTCAGACACTTCCAGGGAAGCCGGGCCTCAGCATGTGTATCGGTTGCAGCAGAAGAGAAACGCCATAATCCCAAATGCTCCCCCTCCACAGATTTTATTGATGAGCACGAGGTCATATGATAACGGATATCCTCTTGCTAGGTTCTGGTCAGCTGTCCTGACTGTGTCCCCTGCCAGGCTCTTCCACACACCCAGACTGCTGGCAGTAGGAGCCCTGCTCAGCAATAGCCAAAACACCGGTGTGCGTTACCAACTTCGTTTTAGCTACAAAGGTGAAGAACAGGGCTGTGTGGAAAGGAAAAGTTAACTCCATCCCAGCCAGGTCCAGCACACCAAGCAACACTGATACATATTATTTATGTATTGCATTCAGATATCTGACCTTTGTGAGGCATCTTCTATTCTCTCTGGTTCAAATGAATTGTAAACTGAGGCTATGGACATGAAAAATCTTCAGGGGATAAATTTGCACAATAAAATGTTAGGCTCAACTTAATTAGATGCACTGATGATCAAGCATTTTGGAAAGAGCAATAGGGATAATTTTCTTTTTATTTTTTTTCCCCAAGAAAACAAAATGCCAAGGATCTTGGAAGCAATTCAGAGGAGAACTTATTAGGAGGAAAATGGAAAATAATAAAGGCGTATTGGAAGGGGGAAAGAGTTAAGAAGAAAATAAGTTGTTGCAGGCTTTTTAGCAGTCTTATTAATTTTTGTTTTCTGCATTGTAAATTTAATTAACATAATCCCATTTAAAGTACACTTTTTACATAGAAAAAGTATCTTAATGACTGATCTGAAAAGAGAGAAGAGAGAAGGAATTAAGCCAAACTATATTACAGAAGGTTAAGTAACGTGTTCACTTACTTTTCAGTGAGCTTAAAAAATAAGATTAATATTTAATTAACACAATTTAAGGAACAACTAGCTTTTTAGTATTTCATAGCTATGCTTATATTCAATTTTTTTTTTTTCATTAAAGATATTAAGTAAAATCAATTCTCCATTGCAATGTTCTCAAAAAGGGTAATTCTCAATAACACACGACACAGTTTCTGGCATTATTTCAGTCACAATAGTGTTCAAGATCATGGGACATACCTACCAAATTATTTTTTTGTTTCTCACCTTCTTGAACATAATGTGTGGAGCAGACTTTTATTTCAGTCTCTGTTCCCAGAGTAGCAATTGTTCAGACTGGCTTTGTTAATTTTCTGAAAGAAGAGGGAATGTATGGTTGTTTGTGTATACATGAGTATTTACTTGCTTCAAAATTTTGCTAAGAGGTAGCTATTCTTTATATATGGAAATGTATGTCCTTAAAGCATCTTTTTCCACAAATTCTGTTTATCCTAACAAATATTTTAGTGGACACAGTGAAAGAAAAAATTCAACCATCCAAATACTGTGCTCCAAATCAAAAGGGATTTGCTTTTAAAATATCAATTTTAAAAAGAAAATACTGAAAATCTCCACCATCTGTTAAATTCATTATTATTTTTGTATTAGTCATCACTTTCTCTAAAATTACAATCAGAAAGATCTTTAGTAAAAGCTTAGATTTTGAGCCAGAACCCATGAAATAAAGCAAGAAAATACTCTTAGCCTTAGAATTTAAATTAAAATTATGAGAAAGAGTTCTGATTACATAATTCCTCATGATGTTTGCTTAGAAAAAATCTGTAGTTGCTCAAAATGGCTTTTAATAAAGGACATCCAATTTCATTGGCATGCTGTCAAGTTCTCTTTGAAAAATACCATAATCAATCATCCATAATGCTTCAGTTAATCTTAGAAACAGAGGAGACAGAAATGGAACCACCTCAATCAGATGCTTAAAACCAAGTAGTTCATGGTAATATATTCTCTAGTATTATAGCTAGAGTAAATGCAGTTTTCAAGGTACTGCAGTAAATGAATAATAGAGGAAATCAAAGGCTTGGGGAAAATTGTATAATTAATACAAAACCCCAAAATATTCAGTGTTGCTCAGTAGTTTTTGTGATATTTTGGCATTATGCTCAGAGCAGTGTGGAAGTATAGCTTTATCAAATTAGCAATACATTATGAACATCAGGTTGAAGTTATGAAAAACACAGATCTTTTCAGAATCATGCTGGGAATATAAAATGTTATCTGTGACCTGTGAAACCAGGTTTTACCTTCCTGGAAAATTAAAAAAAAAAAACCACAAAAATATTTTAAAGGATATAAATTATTGTCTATGGAGGGGAAGGAAGGGAAAAGGGAAAAAAAAGAAAAAGGTAAAAAGGAAAAAAGGGAAAAGGGGAAAGAAAAGGAAATGTGTGGATGAGCTAAACTTGCATTTTTCAAAGCAAGAACCTTAATTCTTTTTCACCTTCTGAGTGTGACATTCACACTCGTGGTAAAGCTGTGTGGCTTTCAGGTCATACAGTGTATATGCAGGGAAGCAGCAGGGAATGAGCAATGGGCAGGTATCATTGCTGGGATGCACCCAATTTCTGTGTCACTGTAACAGTCTCAAGACCTGCCTTGTACAGGTCAATATAAAAGGGTATGACATGATTCATTCAATGAGACAGAGGAAAGCTTAACACTAATGCTCAAAGTGGTAGTGGTTGAAATTCATAAAACAGCATTTCTGAAGGGAAGTTAGAAATTGTCACTGTCCACTAGTGTTGAAAGACACATTATTCCTTTAGATAAACCTTAAGAGAAATAGATTATTTTAGTCTCTTCAATATGTCATGCACATAGAATCCTGTTACCAGTTTTCAACTTCTAATTTTTTTAATCACATTTTCATTTAAAGTGCGTGTATGAACACATTTGCAGAGTGACATCTGAATATTGGCATCCCATTAGCAAAGCTTTGTATTCAGTCCACACATCCAGTGGTTGTTCAGTGTTAGGAAGCTAGCAGGAAAAGCACGTATTTCACTGGAGATGAAATTTGGGAGCATATTAATTAATTCATCACTATAAATCACTGGAAGAGAACATATCTTGTTAGCTTCAGTCACTCAGATACTAATCAGTGGCTCATTAGCTTTAAAAATATCAACCTGGTTGAGCTGTTGCTCTGCACAGTAGACTAATGAGTCACATTAGAGAGAATGCTACATGGCACATAGAGAAATACTTCTACCCATTATCCAAGCTGCATGCATAAAACCTTACGGGAAAATCAGCGGTAAAGACACTTACCTGGATAATGACAAAAAAAACCACTGTAACTGACCTCAATTTTTGTCCCTTATTTTGCTGCTAAGTGCTACTTAGCCCCAGTCCTACATGCCTTGTACATGCAGTGCTCTGATTTGTCTTAAACAAGGGAGCCCAGATTACCTCAGAAGAAAAGCCACCATCCTCTGTGGTGTTACCAGGAGAAATTATTATTCACCCTTTCCCAAAGATTAGCTTTATATTATAGACAAAATTAGCCACAAATCCAATAGTATTAAATCCTTATATTGCAACAATGTTAAAAGTCTGTATTATGTCAAAGAACACTCTTGAATTGTGAATAATAATGTCTTTAACACTAACTAGGCCTCCTGTAATTAATATGTTCACATTAGTGTAAACACACGCTGCTCCAAGTTGCTTTTTGAGCTCCAAAAGACCCACAATTTTACAATGAAACAAGGTTTATTCACAGTCATTTCTACAGACATTTCCAGGTACCTAAATAAATTAAATCAGAAGAGCACAAGCAGCGTTAAGTAGGGGCTCAGCATTCATAAAAGGTACTCTGAAGCATCACTATACTCAGAAAAATGCAATAGATGTAGTTTTCTGAAAGAGACAATTATGTCAAGGCTATACATGTAGGCACAAGAGCAATGAGCCATCACTTGTTTCTCAACACTGAGCATTAAGTTGATTTTAACACAGCAAATGTAAAAGAAGTATACACTTCTATGTTCAGGGGGATTTACAGAGTGGAAGAGGTAGTTAAACGTCTAGCTCTGTTCACACAATTTGCAGACTTGTCAAGTCATAGACTGAGGACATTTTCTGGGCCTCTGCCTCATGTTTCCTTACATGGTACTTGGAGTAAAAGGCAGCCTGGAGCATGGCATTTGCAACAGAAGGAAAGGAAACCAATCAGCAGAAGTAAAATCTCTGGCAGCATCCTAACACTTTGTAGGTATGCTCATGACCTGGTGTGCCCCCAGGCTTATCCATCAGAAAGCTCCATGTACAGTCCCATCCACCAATACCTATCTGCATAATGTCCTTCAAGGCATGAATCTCTCATGTTAAGTTTCTGTTAACTTAAAGTCTACATGCTATAATCAATTTAATTTATACCACTAACATTCAGCAGCTATAAATAAATGTTTACTGTTCAAACAAATTTACCTGAGCTATTAAAAGTTTGAAAACATGCAATAATTTAGGTACATGGAATTGCAGTGAGGATCTTGATGTCTTACCAGTGCTGCTGGCTTTAGAGAAACACTGCAATTTTTCAAGGTAATTATGGCATATTTCCTGACAGCCTAAAATACTCTTCAAACTGAATGTAAAGCCACCATTATCAAAATAGATGTATCTCTTAACCTCTCTTAGAATGTTTGCCAGCAGACTATCACTGCTCATTTTTAATTATTAGATTGTGTTTAATTACTAGAATAGGGAATTAGATTATTTTATAATTGAGCATTTGCATTGGCATCCAGAACAGCTTCCCAAAAAAATTAAAATAGTCATGGAAATTAATGCATGGGTTACCTGCCTTCTCTTTAATTGTATTTAGAATTTTCTACATGAGCTTTTATTTTTTATTAGCTCAATTTGATGTAGTGTTTGATCCCCAAAAGTTCAGCACTGAACAGTGAAAGCTGAACAAAAAAAAATGTCTGGATTATCCTTCTCCATGACCACAGTGCAGGCTGAGTGGAGAGTGGCACAGACTAGGTTCAATGCTTGCTGAAAAGGATAACCTTTCATTTCTGTAATTCTTTGTTTTCCTATTTCACTATCACAGTACCAGGACTGACTATTTTCCTCCTAGACTGTAATCTATATCTACCTAGAACTAGATGAAGATACTCACACAACATTCAGGCTCTTTGTCAACCTGTAATCACGGCTTTATATGTGACTTTCAGTGGTGCTGCCCCTACCGTTGTTAAAGACTGTCTGTTTTATAGTTCAGTTTATAGCCTTCTTCATCTGTGCTTAACGCTACACTTTTTATGCAGTGTGAACCCAGCATTTGCAGCAAATGTGAGTGAGGTGAAAGCAGTAATCATGCGAAAGCTCCTGCACGGCTGGAAACATGTGAATCACAATGAGAGGTGACACCTACCTCCTTAAGTACTTGGTGACACCTTTCCTTTGGGTGGCTGGAGTGTCTTACTGTCTTATCTTATATTTATCCTTTATGTTTGGAAATGCTGCTCTTGACCTTTGTGTCCTTGCAATATCTGCCAACCACAGAAGAAATGATGAGCAAAGTAGAAGGAGAATAAATTAATCCTACACTGACAGCTTTGGAACAGTTTCTATCTGGATTTGTTTTAAAGATATTGTTTCTCACCCTGTGTTTAAAAACATATGAATAATATTCTTAGGGTATTGAAGCTCTTCTAACACACAAAGAAGAGCATGGAGACAGAGGGCAGCAGGGGAGACCCAGGGCCCCAGTCGGAGACACAAGCCCCTTGTCCATCAGCCCCACAGGCCCTGTGAGATGGGAATCATTATAGGATGCAGGGGAAGAGAATCCTGGGATTGTGCAAGACTTATTATGCAATGCTTAAAGGAAAAATCAAAGGTGGGGAAAGAGAGGTATTGAGGTGAAATGAGGCAGAGAAAGGACGAAAACAGAGGGATAAGAGGAAAAAAGGTGTCAGTTGCCTGTAAACAGTTTGCTGGTCAACATGCTTATCTGGCCTTGTCCTGTGCCTGGTCAGCAGTCTGCCCTATCTTCTTGTTAAGCTCCATTTCTAATTCTTTTTGTGGGTGAGGTGCTCTATAGTCTGTGTGCATGTGTGTGTTTGGGGTCTGAGTGGAGTCTGTGTTTGGAGTCTGCATATGATGGGCAGTGAATAGCAACCAGTACCCATTGCCTAGCCAGTAAGTAAGGTAAGAGCTTTGGAAGTAGGTATCAAAGTTGGATGCTGGAGAGACCAGAGTGGGCCAGGACATCTCAACTAACTCCCAGAGAGACAGTGGGGTCCAGGTGTTGATTAAAAGTACATTTGTCCATGTGTGTGTATGTGTGCATGAGGCAGGGGTGGCTAGGCCATCACTGCTGGGGAAGTGTCAGCATCTGAGCCCAATTGCTTGGGGATCCATGTGTGTGTTTGTGCCTGTGCCGCTCTGTGTGAAGGGGTCTGGTCTCTACTGGCAGCAAGAGTGGGGCTGCAGTCTCAGGGGACTGAGGTGCAGTGTCAGTAACTGGGGAGATCGAGATCTAGGGGCTGCTACTGGGCTGTCTGGTAAGTACAGCTGCTAGAGGCATCCACCTTGTACATACAATAAATCTGACATCCCCCACCTGAAAGACTAAGATTATCACCTTTGTGAAATCTCTAGGTCCTAAACAGTGGACATGGCTCAAAGAATCTCAGAATCACAGGCCATTAGGAGTTGAAAGGGACCTCAAAACATCATCTAGCCCAACCCCCCTGACAGAGCAGGATCACCTAGACTAAATCACACAAGAATACATCCAGGTGGGTTGTGAATGTCCTCAGAGAAGGAGACTCCACAGCCTCTCTGGGCAGTCTGTTCCAGTGCTCCATCACCCTCACAGTGAAAAAGTTTCTCCTTACATTCAGATGGAACTTCCTATGATCCAGCTTGCACCCGTTACCCCTTGTCCTATTGCGGCCAGCACTAAGAGTCTGGCTCTGTCCTTCTGACTCTCATCCTTTACATATTTATAAACATTTATAAAGTCACCCCTCAGTCTCCTCCAAGCTAAAGAGACCTAGCTCCCTCAACCTTTCCTCATAAGGAAGGTGTTCCACTCCTTTAATCATCTCAGTGGCCCTGTGCTGGACTGTTTTGAGGAATTCTATGTCTTTCTTGAA
>VZTU01006554.1:0-12858 GCA_013400835.1 Zapornia atra
GCCCACCACCCTTTGGCTACAGGAAGTCATAAAGAACCTCTTAACCCACCACTCCATGCCCTAAATGTTAGTGTGACTTTATTTCCCCCCCCCAGAACATTGATTTGAAGCATCACAAAAGTGTGTGGTGTGGGTCCATCGTAGTCTCTTTGGCTACTGTGGAGCAAAGAGCATGTGTGGCTTTGGGGGTTCCCCAGGAGGCCTGCAGATCTGTTCCTCTGGTACAAATGATTCTCTGCTGTGTGGCCAAACGCAGAGGGAATGGGCTGCTTCTCACCCAGGACCTGCTGCCTGTTCATTTCCTCATTTGCTGCAAGGCCACTTTAGTACCCTCCAAATCAATAGTGTGACCAGCAGGACCAGGGAGGTGATCATCCCCCTGGGCTCAGCTCTGGGGAGGCTGCACCTCCAGTGCTGGGGCCAGTTCTGGGCTCCTCAGCATCAGAAGGACATGGAGGTCCTGGAGCGAGTCCAGAGAAGGGCAACCAGGCTGGGGAAGGGGCTGGAGGGCAAATCCTCTGAGGAGCAGCTGAGGGTGTTGAGCCTGGAGAAGAGGAGGCTGAGGGGAGACCTTCTTGCTCTCTCCAGCTCCCTGGAAGGAGGCTGTGGGGAGCTGGGGCTCAGCCTCTTCTCACAGATACCCAGCGACAGGAGGAGAGGGAATGGCTGCAGGTTGTGTCAGGGGAGGGTCAGGTTAGAAATGAGGAGACATTTCTTCTCCCAAAGAGCAGTTGGGCATTGGAAGGGGCTGCCCAGGGAGGTGGAGGTCCATCTTTCCAGCCTGTCAGGCTCCCTCTGGATGGCTCCTTTCCTTCGTCTGGACGCCGACCTGTGCACCCTGTCCTAGGGACCCTGCTTTGGCAGGGGGTTGGACCTGATGATCTCTGGAGGTCCCTTCCAACCCCTGCAATCCTGTGACTCTGTGAGACACCATTGGCTTTTCCATGGAGTCAGATCTTCTGAAGTTTTTCTGGTTTTTTGTTGTTTCAAGTATTCTTTAGGTTGAAGTTGGAACGCTGCAGTTTCCATCTGGGAACTATTTGAGTTTTAATTTGCAAAAACAAACTATAAAATGCACACTCATAAAAACACTTTGTCCTTTCCAATGTACTAGAAAATGATTCTCTGCAGCCTCTTCAGGCACTTTGCTTTCATGTATTTAAGCTCCATGACATGTTCAGAGAGACAGTTACTTTGGGTTTTAATACAGGGTCATATATAAATTTCCAGTATGGATCATTTGGGGAAGATTATTATGGGGAATGTGTTAATAGCAGAGGATTTGAAGTCACTGCAGATTTTGCAGTACTTGTTATGCACCAGTAGCTCAGTGACTGTAAAGTTGCTGTCTGGTTTTGCTTGAAAATGAGATGCACTCAAAGGATTGGAGCTCTCTGATCCTTGGGGTCCCTTCCAACCCAGACCATTCTATGATTCTATGATTCTATGATTGAGCTTCTTCCCTACAAAGAGAGGCTGAGGGAGCTGGGCTGGGTCAGCCTGCAGAAGAGAAGGCTGTGGGGGTTCTCATTGCAGCCTGCCAGTCCCTGAAGGGAGCAGAGGAACAGGAAGGGAATCAGCTTGTTCAAAGGGCAGCCACTGGCAGTTATGTGAAGAACCTCTGGATTTTAATGACCTTTTAACCAGTTTTTGCTCATGTTGGAGTCCCAGAGTCAGGCATCACTGGTGCTAGCACCAGGCATCATTCCTGTGATGGGAAAGACCTGCAGAAGCACTGCACAGGCAGAGGAACACATGACAGCCACCAAAGGGTATAGTTGTCTTTCTTCCCAGGCAGATACTTAAATCTGCCCATTCTTTGATTTATTTTGATTTGATGGGCTGTAGATAAGCAGAGTTAATTCTTAAGCATGATTTCTACTGCTTAATCTTTTCTCTCTTGTCTGTAGTGAGAAGAAACTTGAGTGTAGCATCTTGTGCTGGCAGGTAGGAGGGGGCTCTCTGAGCTTGTGGTAACCATGGCTCTGAAGGAATGAGGTTTGGGTGACCAGGTGGGGTCAGAGCTGTCATGAAGACAGTGTAAACCCACGTCTCTGCTCTTTTTTCATCTGTGTGGGAAATAAAAGCCATTTAAAGGCTGTGATAAAGCTCTGGGTCTGTAAACACATTCATGGGAGTTCTTGGGAATCGCTGCATCCTTGTTGTTCTGGTGGTTTTTCATCAAGCACAGAGTCCCTGCTAAGAAAAGCTGTGGACTTCACAAAATTGAAGGAATAAACCCTTACAAGATGATAAATGACTTGGTGTAACCCAAATGACTCTCTTTAGCCTGGAGGAGGCTGAGGGGAGACCTTCCCCCCACCTCCCCTGCCCTGCCAGGAGGGTGCAGAGAGGTGGGCGATGGTCACTTCAGCCAGGGGCCAGGAGATGGGCCAAGGGGCAATGGGCTCAAGCTGCCCCAGGGCAGGGTCA
This sequence comes from Zapornia atra, assembly GCA_013400835.1. Taxonomy (NCBI): domain Eukaryota; kingdom Metazoa; phylum Chordata; class Aves; order Gruiformes; family Rallidae; genus Zapornia; species Zapornia atra. The sequence continues at coordinate 2,434 of VZTU01006554.1, forward strand.
GCTCAGCTGGGAGGGCAAATTTCTTCCCTGGCAGAGCTGTGGGGCTGTGGCACAGGCTGCCCAGGGAGGGGGCTGAGTCCCCACCCCTGGGGGTGTTTAACAGAGGGGAGATGAGGTGCTGAGAGATCTGGGTCAGCACAGGACAGGGATGGTTGGACTCCAGGAGCTTAAAGGGCTTTTCCAACCTTGGGATTCTGTGTGAAAGTGCAGTTCCTTGGCTCATATGTGAAATGCTCCATGACAAAGTTGTTTGAAGGACCAAGTGGTTGGGCTGTACCTGAGGCTGAGGGCTCTGCCCTGGACAAGCCATCACTGTGAAGAGATACCTGTGGTTGCACTGAGCAGCCACGAGTTGCTCAAATTCCCAGGGTAAGAAGTGTTTCATGCTGTCCATGGGCACATGAGCTGGGAAATAGGAACAAAGGATGGTTTTCCTTACAAAACCTGCACTTAGGAAGATCCTGGTGGGTGGTTTGTTTAGCTCAGATATCCCAGTTTTTAAATAGATGTGGGAAAAACAGAGAGAGAGAACATGTGGAAGGAGCAGCAGGGCAGCATTTGGAGCAGGGAGAAAATATCAAGGCTTCAGCTTCTTAAATCTCCTGCTGTGTTTGTTGGGTCAAGAGAGAGACTGAAACACGACTCCCTTTTTTGGGGAGAGATGCTGGATGCTGCTGAGTCTGTTGGAGAGAGACATGCTGGCTGTTTGGAAGGGGCTGTTAGAAGGTAGATGTGGGCTGTGATTCATACATGGAGCAAATGACCAGAAGGGGTGGATACACTACCTCTTTGGATCAAGCTTGGATGTATCTTTGGAATCACAGAATCATCATGGTTGGAAGGGGCCTCTGGACATCACCCAGTCCCACCCCTGCCAGAGCAGGGTCCCCTCCAGCAGGCTGCACAGGGCAGCATCCAGGATCATTGAGTTGGAATGTGTCCAAAGATGGAGACTCCCCAACTGCTCTGGGCAGCCTGGCCCAGGGCTCTGCCACCCTCCCAGCAAAGAAGTTCCTCCTCAGGCTCAGGTGGAACTTCCTCTGCTCCAGTTTGTGCCTACAGCCCCTTGTCCTGTCCCTGGCCCCCCCTGAACACAGCCTGACCCCTCCTCCTGAGCCCACCCCTCATGGGTTTCTCAGCACTGAGCAGATCCCCCTCAGGCTTCTCTTCTCCTGGCTGAGCAGCCCCGAGTCCCTCAGCCTCTCTGCCCCAGAGAGATGTCCTGGTGCCCTCAGCACCCCCACAGCCCTTTGTTGTCCCCCCTCCAGTATCTCCCTGTCTTTCTTGAGTGGAGATTTGCTTTAGCAATGGGAATGTTGAGATACAGAGAGGGTGAAGCTGTTCTGCTTGTGCAGAAGGTCCCTGGCATGGTCACCAGCTAAGCTGTGGTGTCTTATCAGTCCAGTGTCAGCCACAGAACTGAGATCATGTCAGGAGGTGGTTTCTGAGCACCAGAAACTGTCTGAGGACACTTTTCTGGAAGGGAATTGTCACTGCTTCTATGTGGTTTATCTGCCTAGGGAAGAGGGCAGAACTTCTGTGCTTAGACACCCTAATGTGCCTCTTGCTGTCCCCCAAAGCAGCTACCTTGTGAGCATCCCACCACTTGTGTGGTAATTCCTTGTGCCACCCAGCTGGTTCCACAGGAAAAGGATTTGCTAGCTCTCCACCAGTGGGCTGAGACCTCAGGTGAAGAGGGACACACCAGCCACAGAGGACTTCAGATTATGGTCCTTAAACACCTTCTTGAGCCTGAGCAGCCTGTGCCAAGTGGCTTCTTCTGAGCTAGCCAAGGAAAAACTCATTTTATCTCCTTCTCAGGAGTGAATCCTCTTGCCTTGTGGTGTCACCAACCACCCAAACCTGTTCTATTTATTCTTTATTCTATGAGTGATGCTGGGAGTAGTGGTGCTGGGGTGAGTGTCCTGCTGTCCTTATCCACCCTCTTCCTTGTGCATTCCTGACTTCTTACACCAAGCCCTCCTCTCTCTCTGCAGCCCCTCCTTACCCATCCTCCTATCAGCTGGTTGGCTCGAGCTTGCTGAGGGAATTCCAGGATCTTTAAAGGGATCTTTGTCCAGTTGGGATTTGGATAGTGGCTGGGTCATGTAAAATCATTGAATCATAGAATGGTCTGGGTTGGGAGGGACCCCAAGGATCACAGAGCTCCAACCCCCCTGCCACAGGCAGGGCCACCAACCTCCAGGCCTGGAGCTACACAAGGTTGCCCAGGGCCCCAGCCAACCTGGCCTTGAACACCCCCAGGGATGGGGCACCCACCCCCTCTCTGGGCAGCCTNGCTCCCTTCAGGGACTGGCAGGCTGCAATGAGGTCCCCCCACAGCCTTCTCTGCTCCAGGCTGACCCAGCCCAGCTCCCTCAGCCTCTCTTTGTAGGGCAGGTGCTCCAGCCCTCTAAGCATCTCTGTGGCTCCTCTGACCCCTCTCCAACAGCCCCACATCTCTCTTGTGCTGGGCCCCAGCTCTGGACACAGGACTCCAGCTGGGGCCTCCCCAGGGCAGAGCAGAGAGGGACAATCCCCTCCCTGTCCCTGCTGCCCCCCCTCTGCTGATGGAGCCCAGGATCCCATTGGCCTTGCGAGCTGCCAGAGCACACTGCTGCCTCATGTTCAGTCTCTCACCCCCCACAATCCCCAAGTCCTTCTCACAGGGCTGCTCTCCAGGAGCTCTTCTCCCAGGCTGGATCTCTGGCTGGGATTCTTCCAGCCCCAGTGCAACCCCTGACCCTTGGCAGTGTTGAACCTCATTAGGTTCCCCCAGACCCATCTTTCCAGCCTGTCCAGACCCCTCTGGATGGCTCCTTTCCTTCTTGGGTGTCGACCAGAGCTGTGTCTCCTGCAGAAGGGTGTGAAAGGGGAATTGTAGCTTCTGGAGCAGGCAGTTGAGGACATGCAGGACCTTTCAGTTGAGCATCTCCAGCATGAGCTACACCCTGCCTGTGTGTTGGCAAGCTCCTGGTCAGCTGTGAGGTCAGTTCTTACCTTCAATCCCTTTCCCTTCTGGTGGCAGAGCAGGCAGTAGCTTTTAGTACATCTCTAACCAGTTTGACTTAGGATTGTGAGTCTGAACCCAGGCTGGCACAGTCTTTGAAGGTTAAGAGTAAGGAGGAGGCAGCAGGAACTAATCCTTTCCTAGCAGGGAGGGACTTGACCCTTCTGGGAGGGGAAATAACTTCTGGGTTTGTTTCTGGGAACTCAGCTGGGTTTGGCTCTGCAGAAGAAACTAACAGTTTATCCTCATTCTTCAGAAGCCTTTTAAAATTCCTTTCTTGCAGTGGGGTCATAAAATCTTTTGACTTGCTCTCTGCTCTGCAGCAGCAGGTTTTAATTCCCTGCCTGGGGGATATTTTGGGGGCTCTCCAGAGTGTTCTTCTGTGATTCCCCCCTGCCCTAGACCCCTCCTGTTGTATCCCACCATACTCTGCCCTGTAACTCTGGCCTAACAACAGGCACCCCCAAGCAATCCTGCATTTTTAGCTCCCTTTTACCTGCTCCTTCCTGGAATATTAATACTTTGGGTCTCCTCTGTGCTCAGATGAGGCATAAACAATCCAGACAGCAAATGCTATGGAGCAAGTACAGCTAATGGACCCAGATGGCTGCACTGCCAGTGTTACATGACATGCTGCCTGCATTAGCCTGGGAAACTTTCTGCTCTTAAATATCTGAGAGCTCTATTGAATGGTTTGTGGCATCCAGACTCCTGCTGGACTTTGGTATCTCCTTGTTGGCACTTGGAACTGTGGGTATGGGAGTGCCTTGACCTTCTGGGGTGTCTTCATCCCAACTGTGGTCAGCTCAGCAGCCTTAGTGGAGAGACCCTTGGTGAGAGGCCAGCATGTGTGTGTGCACTGTGGAGCAGGCTGCAGTCTCCCATGGCTTTCCAGGGATGGATGGATGCATGGATGGCCCACAGGGACCACAGATTTCTACTGTGCCCTGGTCAGGCCCCAGCTGGAGTGTTGTGTCCAGTGCTGGGCTCCCTGGGATAGAAAAGCCAGGGATCTCCTGGAGAGAGTCCAGAGGAGCTGTGGAGATGCTGAAGGGCCTGGAGCATCTCCCCTGGGAGGAAAGGCTGAGGGAGCTGGGGCTGTTCAGCCTGGAGAGAAGAGACTGAGAGGGGATCTGATCACTGGGGATCAATAGCTGAAGGGTGGGACCCAGGGGGCCATGGGCAGCCTCTGCTCAGTGTCTGTGGGGACAGGACAAGGGGCCATGGGCTCAAGTTGGAGCCCAGGGAGTTCCCCCCCAATGTGGGGAAGAACTTCTTCCCAGTGAGGGTGAGGGAGCCCTGGGACAGGCTGCCCAGGGGGTGTGGAGTCTCCTTCTCTGGAGAGATTCCAGCCCCGGTCCTAGGGACCCTGCTTTGGCAGGGGGTTGCACCCCATGGGCTCTGGAGGGCCCTTCCAACCCCTGTGACTCTGTGATTCTATGATCTGGGCTCACATTGTGCTGTGTCTTGATCTCCTTGGTCTTCTGGCTCAGGTTGGGTTAGTGTGTTCATGCCAGGAATGACTTCTAGGCTCTATTTCTGTGTTAGGTTACAGTGTTTGCCTAAGTGCTGGAGAATGAGCTGAAATAACAGCATTGAAACCAAATTTTAGATAGGCAATAGCATGCTTGGGGGTTTGAAAAGGACTGGAGGTACAGGCAGGTGAGGGAAATAAGCCCCAGCCTGCATTAGAGCCTTGAAAGAAGGGAAAATAGGCAAGTGAGTAGACTTAACTGTATGGAAAGGGTGAGATGAAAGCAGCTTGTGATGGTTTTGTGACTGAGGGCTGAAAGAAAAAGCTTTTCAGCAAGAGGAAGTGGAAGAAAATGGGCAAATCTATCTAGATAATGAAGAAAGGAGGTCACAAAAGAAAAACAAGATACTTAAGTGTCCCAAGATGCTGTTTAGTGCTGTGAGTTTCACCCTTGGCCTTCCCCAGCCCCACTAATGTGGATTGCTCCAGGCCACCCCAGGCTGCAGATTCTCCTTCCCTGTTTCCCACTGGGGAGGAGGGAAGCTCATCTCTGTACATATCTGACATGCTGGGGTCAAGTTCCAGGAGGATGGAGATGTTGTTTATTTATGTTGGAGCTGGGGGAAGCCAGAAGGAGACCATGTGTTTAGGAGCAGGGCTGGATTCCCTGGGAAGAAGAGGAGCCTTCCTGGGCAACTCCATAGCTGCTTTCTGCATCTGCTGTGCCCTGCTCTGTGTCCTGGCTGCCTTCCTCCAGCCCTGCATCCCAGGGATGTGAGACACCAGCTGCACCCTATGAACATCTCTCCTGGTGGAACCACGGAGATCTTTGCTGTGCTGTAAGTACAGGTTTCAGCCTTAGTTAAAGTGTTCCAGCAGTGCCCATGCTGGACTTCTCCCACCTCCAGCACCCTGTGATGAGCTCAATGACTGAACTGAGGGCAAAGCTTCATGTTTTGCTTTTCAAACTGATTCTTACTCTGCCCTGGGGAGGCCCCAGCTGGAGTCCTGTGTCCAGAGCTGGGGCCCAGCACAAGAAAGATGTGGGGCTGTTGGAGAGGGGTCAGAGGAGCGACAAGGATGATTAGAGAGCTGGAGCAGCTGCCCTACAAAGAGAGGCTGAGGGAGCTGGGCTGGGTCAGCCTGGAGAAGAGAAGGCTGTGGGGACACCTCATTGCAGCCTGCCAGTCCCTGAAGGGAGCAGAGGAACAGGAGGGGAATGGGCTTGTTAAAGGGCAGAGACTGGCAGGACAAGGGGGATGGGGTGAAGCGGGAGGAGGGAAGGGTTAGAGGAGAAATTGGGGGGAAGTTCTTTGCAGAAAGAGTGGTGAGGGGCTGGAAGGGGCTGCCCAGAGAAGTAGTGGATGCCCCATCCCTGGGGGTGTTCAAGGCCAGGTTGGCTGGGGCCCTGGGCAACCTTGTGTAGCTCCAGGCCTGGAGGTTGGTGGCCCTGCCTGTGGCAGGGGGTTGGAGCTCTGTGACCCTTGGGGTCCCTTCCAACCCAGCCCAGTCTGTGGTTCTGTGATTCTTATGCACACACATACACTGAGGCTCTCTGTTGCAGACATCTGTCACTCTCTTTTCTCTGATGGACAGTAGCAGTGAGATGCACAGTTAAAGGCTGTCAGTGGGGTGAGCAGCAGATGTCTGTAAGCAGCTCTGCAGCATCTGTGCTGTTCTCCTTGGTCTGTGCCAATCCAGTCCTGTTTGCTGAGGAGAATAATTGAGAATGAAAGCCAAGAGTGACATGAAAAATGCCATTTAAATGTTCACTAAAGAAGGCAGCAACAACAAACTTGTGTTTCAAAGGATGGAGGGGTCTTTATCCACTAAACACCTCATGCTGTGTGGATTCCTGGCATCTCCAGAGACCTTTGGAAGTCTCCCCACACCAAATGGTAACACATCAAAGGAGTGGCCATGGGGCTTGGAGTGCAGACATGTAATATGCATTTGGCATAGGGAGTTCACAAGGTTCTGAGCCTGTGCCCAGGGAACAGATACTCCCTCACTGAGAGACCATCTGACAGTCACCTCCTTTAGAAGACTCTGCATCAAAGGTGACCTGAAACTTTATTTAATACATCAAAAAAAAAAGCTTCCAAACTTGAAGTCCAGCTACAGGAGCCATCCCTTGGCTTAACAGGTCTTTGCCAAGTAAGTTCAGTTTGTTTCACAGGCATTAAGGTTGTCTGGAACTGAAATGTCTTCATCTGGCAGAGGTGGAGCTCTCCTAGCAGGGTGTCCCTGTGTGCCCAGGGCAATATGGAGGGTCCCACAGCAAGTGGGCAGTTGAGAATGACCCAGTCTCTGAAAGTGATAATGTAGCATCAGGTGACAAACTAGAGGGAAGGGATGCTGTCCAGAGGGAGCTGGACAGGCTTGACAGGCAGGCCCATGTGAGTGTCAGAAGGTTCAACAGGGGTAAGGTGCTGCCCGGCAGCAAGACGGGCTGGGGGATGAATGGCTGGAGAGCAGCCCTGAGGAGAAGGGCTTGGTGGGGTGCTGGGGTGTGAGAAGCTCCACATGAGCCAGCAATGTGCACTGGCAGCCCAGAAACCCCCCATGTCCTGGGCTGCAGCCCCAGCAGTGGGACCAGCAGGGCTGGGAAAGGGGGATTCTGCCCCTCTGCTGGGCTCTGGGACACAGACCCCCCGGCAGCGCTGCCAACAGCTCGGGGGGCCCCAGGACAAGGAGGACATGGAGCTGTGGGAGCCAGTCCCCAGGAGCCCCAGAGATGATGGGAGGGCTGGAGCCCCTCTGCTCTGGAGCCAGGCTGGGAGAGCTGGGCTGGCTCAGCCCAGAGAAGAGAAGGCTGCTTCTGGGGAGAGCTCTGAGCCCCTTCCCATCCCTTGAGGGGCTCCAGGAGAGCAGGAGAGGGGCTGGTGCCCGGGGCAGGGAGGGCCAGGCCCAGGAGAACAGCCTTCAGCTGCAGGAGGGGGATGGAGAGGGGCTGGGAGGCAGAAATCCTTCCTGGGGAGGGGGGAGGCCCTGGCACAGGGTGCCCAGAGAAGCTGGGGCTGCCCCGGGATCCCTGGCAGGGTTCAAGGCCAGGTTGGATGGGGCTTGGGGCACCCTGGGCTGGGGGGTGTCCCTGCCCACGTCAGTGGGGACACTGGACAGGGCTCTGAGGTCCCTTCCCACCCAAAGCAGTCTGTCAGCTGGTGTTGGGTGGTTTCCTTGTAGCTTGTGGTGGTGCAGGAAGGGCTTGGGGCAGTCAGTGCTATTGGAGGCTCTGCCTGTGCTGATCAGACTCTCTGCAGAGCGTTGGCTTCCTCAGGAAACTGACCCTTTGTGACAGTGGCCCTTTGGAGCCACCAAGTCCCGTTACACTGCCTTGCACCTCTGGTGAGGGAGGATGGACTCTCACCACAACTCCCTGGTGCAGCAGCAGCACAGCCCTGCCTGCTCCTCCCATGGAGGTCTGTCAGCCTGGGAGCAAGCCCTTGCCTCATGCTCCCTGAGAGGCTGGGTAAGGAGGTCTGCCTGTGTTTGGTGGCGTGCTGGTGTGTGGGTAACACGCTGGGACCTCAGGAGTGCTCCACATCCCACAGAGCAGTGGGGAAGCAGGATCTAAATTCAGCCCTGACACATTCTGCCCACAGTAACACACTGCTCTGAGCAGGAATGGCCCCACTTGTTCTTCCCTCCCACAAAGCAGCATCCCCCTCCCCTTTTCCAGGCTTGTTTTCATAGTGAGAAGTGGAAGTGAGTCCTCTGCCAGGCAAGCAGCCAGCAGATGTGCCAGCAGTGGGATGCTCTCTGCCCTCCAGCCCCTCCATGCTGAGTGAGGATAAGAGCTGTTCTGGGCCAGCTTGGACTAGGAAGGAGAAGCAGTTGGGCTGATGGGCTGGTTCAAGGGACAGCCCATGCAAATTAAATCACTTCTTCATTGTCTGTAGAAGAGAGTCCAGCAGAACCCTGGGGTGATGCTTGGACAACAAGCTGTCTTGGGAATCTTCAAGGCATTCCTCCTTTTGCCAGCACTGTTAGAGGCTTTCCTAGGTTGGATCTGTACCAGCTGCATTGTGTTCCTGAGCTCTGCTGACTTCCTTCAGGGGCTGGCACAGCAGGGATCCAGAGTTACCTGTCCTTGATGGATGGGCATTGCTGGGCACAGCTAAAACCACCCTGGGAATATTTGGTGTCTCCTCTCCATCTCCTGGGACTGAACCTGGAGAACCCCAACCTGCTTCTGCCAACAGCACCTTGGTGAGCTGTGTTTCAATCCCAGCACTGATTTTTGTGCATAGGGGTGAGGGTAAAGGAGAGATTTTGTAGGGTGTGATAGATTGGAAGGGACCTTTAAAGGCCATCTAGTCCCACCCCTGCAGTGAGCAGGGACATCTTCACTAGAGCAGGGTGCTCAGAGCCCCATCCAGCCTGACCTTGAATGTCTCCAGGGATGGGGCCTCCCCCACCTCTCTGGGCACCCTGTCCCAGTGACCCACCAACCTCAGAGGGAAGAACTTTTCCCTAACACCCACCCTAAATCTCCCCTGTTCCAGTTTAACCCATCCCCCCTCGTCCCATCTCTCCCTGCCCTGGGGAACAGTTCTTCCCCAGCTTCCTACAGGCACCTCTCAGGGGCTGGAAGGGGCTCAAAGGTCCCCTGGAGCCTTCTCTTCTCCAGGCTGCCCCAGCCCAGCTCTCCCAGCCTGGCTTCACAGCAGAGCTGCTCCAGCCCTTGGATCATGTTTGTGGCTCCTCTGGCCCCTCTCCAACAGGTCCATGTCCTCCTTGTGCTGAGGGCTCCAGAGCTGGACCCAGCACTGCAGGTGAGGTCTCCCTAGAGCAGAGCAGAGCAGAGGGGCAGAATCCCCTCTGTCCATCTGCTGCCCACACTGCTGGGGATGCAGCCCAGGATGGGGTTGGCCTTGTGGGCTGCAGATGCACCTTGGTGGCTCATGTCCAGCTTCTCCCCCACGAGTCCCCCCAAGCCCTTTCCCTCAGGGCTGCTCCCCAGCCCATCACCTCCTGACCTGTAGAGATAATGGGCATCGTCCCGAGCCAGGTGTAGCCCCCTGCCCTTGGCTTTGTTGAACCTCCTGAGGTTCCCCTGGGCCCACTTCTCCAGCCTGTCCAAGTCCCTCTGGATTTGGTAGCACTCACCACTTGTTGACTCTTGATAATTTCTGCTGGTCCAGCTGGTTTTTTAAAGGCTGGGAGGTTTTTTAGGGGCCTTTTTTTGTTTAATGGCAGCTCGCTACAGGCCAGGTATGGCTGTGACAGTACCTCTAAAGCTGCTCGAATTGCTCTGAGGAGCCAAGCAATAAAAGAGCTGGGATAAAATGTATTCCACAACGTCCTTCACTTCTGCTGACAACTGCAGTTTAAATTATAGGAGAAACCTTTTAGCATAGGCAGCTTGGAACAACTAATAAAGAGGAAAATGAAGTCAGAAGGGCGCTTGTCACGGCTTCTCCGATGGGGAGTGGGGAGAAACAGCCTTCCTTCTCCAGTGAGCCCGTGCCACTGTGCTACTCCTGCTGCTAGTGCTGTATTGTGATCCCTGTTGTTAATATAGGCTGTAATTTTGACATTATCTGAGCTATATGGTGTTTCTTAGTGAAGGGGCTTTGCCTGTATCGTAGCGTTTATCCTGCGGGTGCCCCGATGTTCATCAGAGCTTATCTTAGAATTAATTATGCTTTAAAATTCCCTGAGCTCCCAGGAGTGTGGTTTGTTCAGCTGTTGTGAATTTGGGCATCCTGTTTCCAAATGCCCTGCTTTCTAGGGTCCTTTACTTGGAGTGTCCAGAATTTTGCTCTCCCAAAATAATCAGAGGATCACAGACTGGGCTGGGTTGGAAGGGACCCCAAGGATCACAGAGATCCAACCCCCCTGCCACGGGCAGGGCCACCAACCTCCAGGCCTGGAGCTACACAAGGTTGCCCAGGGCCCCAGCCAACCTGGCCTTGAACAGCCCCAGACACAGGGC
>VZTU01006558.1:0-43584 GCA_013400835.1 Zapornia atra
GCCATGTTCCTTTTGATGCACCCTTGGGAATGGATTTGTGCAGGGTGCTCTGAAATGTTGTAAGCCTTTGGGCTACTTGGAGGTTTCAGTTGATGTAGAGGATGGAGTTTTTTTTCAGTGTTTTGCTTACATAGAGAACTCATTATACTGATGCTCTGCGATCTGCACTGATTCCTAATTTACTTTTAAGTGCAGTTTGATGTGATGGATAGCTATAGTGATCATTGTGATGTTTTAATTGAATTGAGTAGAAGTTATCTAAAGAGCTTATGCCACTATGAATCCATGGCAGCTGAACTCAACAGAGACACTGAAACAATGTCCTGGTTTAGCTATGAAGAGAATAAATGCTGTTTGAATGCTTTTTCTGTGGCCCAGGTGTTAGATGATAGTTTAATTCAGGTAGTGTTTTTCCATCTAATCACTTTGTGTTCTAACAGCTGAAAATACGTTTTAAAAGGACCCAATGATCCTTTAGATTCATGATGTAAAGTTATAGTGCAGGGGGTAGTTTTTGCAAGTGCCAAATGACTTTCAGTTTTAATGCATGCTCTAATTTGCTTTTGTTTAGAAGATATCAGGAGTTGGAAGCTTTTCTTGTTGTGCAGTGTGAGCTTCTGCCCACAGGATCTTTGTTTTTCCTAAAGATAAATGTAGGTGTATTGGAGTAAAAAAACCCAAACCACTTCAGAAGTAGATTTCTTTTGTGATAAAATGCTTAACTTGATTAGTCAAACTAAAATGATGTGTATCTTAACACATAAAAATATAAAAAAAGGGCTTCCCAAAGTCTAAATTGGTACATTTGGGAAGACATGGCATGAGTCATGCCATAGGTGTTGCGAACTGCCTCTGCAACGTTACGAGGGCCACCAAGATGGTGAAGGGAGTGGAACCCCTTCCTCATGAGGAGAGGCTGAGGGAGCTGGGCCTCTGTAACTTGGAGGAGACTGAGGGGTGACCTTATTAATGTCAATAGATATGTAAAGGGTGAGAGTCAGGAGGCTGGAGCCAGCCCTTCTTAGTGATGGCCGGTGATAGGACAAGGGTCAGTGGGTGCAGCTGGAGCAGAGGAGGTTTCATGTGAATGTAAGGAGGAACTTTTTCCCTGTGAGGGTGAGGGAGCCCTGGGACAGGCTGCCCAGAGAGGCTGGGGAGCCTCCTTCTCTGGAGACATTCAAACCCACCTGGATGTGTTCCTGTGTGATTTAGTCTGGGTGATCCTGCTCTAGCAGGGGGTTGGACTGGATGGTCTTTCAAGGTCTCTTCCAACTCCTAGCGTTCTGTGATTGTGTGATTCAATATATCTGCTTGAGTATGAAGGCGCTGTGTTGAGGGGCACAGAAAAATCCTTTGCCTCCAAGCATGCCAGAGTATCTTATTATTTATTCATTTATATTTGGCTTGTGCTTTTTTGAAGAATTTGAAGATTAGAAGATTATCTGCAAGCCACCTCTTCTGTAGAGGTGGAAGGAACTGAGGGTATTCACGGTCATCTTTCTCTGCACAGATGATTTGCCTTCTGAAGCCACAACTTCATAACAAGTGGAGCTATTGATAAAACTGCATAAAACTTAACATTTGAAAACATGAAATGGCCAAGCACGTTATTAATTGTTATGCAGGCAGCAGTAGGAATGTTCCTAGTGCACTGTGGTAACAACCACTGAGGTACAAATTGGAAGATTCTTAGTTTACTCTTCAAGATGCTGTTGGATGGGAAGTAGTTGGCAAACATCTGTTGAGTATTATCTACAGTGCTACTTCAGGATATTTCCAGTGAAGTGGTTTTACGTTATAAACTATGTCCTTTTCCAGCACTCCTGTTATTCTCCCCCTGCAATGTATATTTTCACCTACAGTGACTTAGTTTTGCAGGGTTGAGACTGTGGTCAAAACTAGAGAGAAGGGAAGGTAGATCCCACAGTAGCCAGGGACCATGATACCAGATTGCTCTCTTGTGATAGAAGATATTTAAGTTTCAGTTATTTTTCTGGTAATAGATATTATTATCACCAAGTAGAATAATCTGTCAGAGGAAAAATCTCAGCATATCCTCCCAAAAGTCCAGAAGCTTAATGGCTTTTTCCAGGCTTGTTGAAGAGTCCAGTTTTGAAAGAAACTAAGCTCTCTTGATCAGTAAAATCTGTGTGATTCATTTGTGGTGTCCTTGGGTGCAGTTTCCTTCTTTGGCTACCATACATAAAGACATCAGTTCTGTAAGGTCTTGATCTTGGGTATAAAGTTGAATGCTTCTGCATTCTCCTGCATTGCAAGGCAGTTGATACCAACACAGTGAGCTACGTGGCTAGCGGTCAGGAGGATTAACTGGAGAACTGAAAGGCCTGTTCATGAGGGCATGTAGCAATAGGACAAGGGCTAACAGTTTTAAACTAGAAAAGGGGAGATTTAGGTTGGATATTAGGAAAAAAATCTTTGCTGTGAGGGTGGTGGATCACTGGAACAGGTTGCCCAGAGAGGTGGTGGAGGCCCCTTCCTTGGAGATACTCAAGGTCAGGCTCTGAGTGACCTGCTCTAGTGAAGATGTCCCTGCTTACTGCAGGGGGTTGGACTAGATGACCTCTAAAGGTTCCTTCCAACCCAACACATTCTATGATTCTAAAACATAGAAGTGCACTGGCTGTGGAATCCTTTGGTACTTGGTTTTTAGATACTGTTTTGTCAGTAATTTCCCTTCTTATGAAACAGAGTTATCAAATACTAGGTTGTTGGGTTCTCCATCACACTTGATAGATCTGTTTTGGTTTGGTTGTTGTTTTTTTTTTACACATAGCGTAGCTTCCTTCCCAAGTGGGAGTTTATCTTTCATCCTGGAGGATCTCACTTTGGGGGCTGAGAACATACCTTCACAACTCTCATCCTTGGTGTATGTCACTGAGCAGAGTATGTGGAATATTTACAAGTGGATTACTTGTGCTGAGAATATTTAGCTGCTTGGTTCATTGAACTATGTTCAACAAGAATTTTCTACGTTTTAAGTGATTGAAACTGGAGATAACTGTCTGAAGTGCAGTTCTGATAAGATTGAAATAAATGGAAACAGCTGGAAAAACCTTTCCTTTGAACAGGAGTATGTTGAAATTGCATTCAGTGTAGATTTTTTTTTTTCTTCCTCTGGAACTACATTAATTTAATATATTCTGGGTGAAATTCCAGGTTGATATAAATTTTATCTGTTGGAACTTCACTCCTACTTTGAATTCCTGTTGCTTTCAAAATTATTCAAAACTTTAACTGCCTGTAATTGCCTGCAGCATTTTAACTTGTTGAATTCATTGGAATTACTTGGAGAGGTCTCTAAAATGCTTAAATAGGAGCTTCTTTCAAAGTCCTATTAGTCTTCATCATAATCACTGAGGTTCTTGCTTCTCAGGTCCTACTTTAGTTTGCTACACTTAAGATATATTTCAGCTCTGTCTTTTCTCTTGATTGCTTCAGGAATAAAGTGCTTCCACAGAATCACACCAGGTTGGAAAAGACCTTTAAGATCATCAAATCCAACTGTCCCTGTCCTGTGCTAAACCAGATCCCTGAGCACCTCATCTCCCCAGCTGTTAAACACCCCCAGGGTTGGGGACTCAGCCCCTCCCTGGGCAGCCTGTGCCACAGCCCCACAACTCTGCCAGGGAAGAACTTTGCCCTCCCAGCTGAGCTGACCCTGCCCTGGCCCAGCTTGAGCCCATTGCCCCCCGGCCCATCTCCTGTCCCCTGGCTGAAGAGACCATGGCCCACCTCTCTGCACCCTCCTGGCAGGGCAGGGGAGGTGGGGAGAAGGTCTCCCCTCAGCCTCCTTTTCTCCAGGCTGAACACCCCCAGCTCCCTCAGCTGCTCCTCAGAGGATTTGCCCTCCAGCCCCTTCCCCAGCCTGGTTGCCCTTCTCTGGACACACTCCAGGACCTATGTGCCCTTGTTATGGTGAGGAGCCCAGAACTGGACCCAGCACTTAAGATGCAGCCTCACCAGTGCTGAGTACAGGGGCATAACGCCCTCCCCTGGCCTACTGGCCACACTATTTTTGATACAAGCCAAGATGCCATTGGCCTTCCTGGCCAATGTTTAATGTTAGTATGGCCTAGAGGTAAGGAGTTTACAACATATGTGTCCATCACTGGCTAAATTTAAAACAAAAAAAAAAGAATTCTGATAGAATATTGTTTCTTGCATGAGACTCAGAAGTAGATGTGTATTGATGGTTTGCTTAGGAGTAGAAATCAAAGAAGTTTAGAACTTAAACTTTGCTTTAGCCTTAAGTGTGTCAATAGGGTGGAATGTATTTGGAATGATTTGTCAATACCACATGAATAATAAGTGACCTTTTCTTGACTTAATGATGCAATAAGCACTTTATAGTTATATCCTGATGGGTAATGGTGTGAGCTGGTGCTTTGGCTTTATCTCCTTGTATCTTTCCATAAAATTCTTAATCTAGGGGTGTTTTAAAGGATTTTCCCACTCCTCAGTTTGGAGGTGGAATGTATGATGTGGGATTTTAAAATGAGCAAGAGCTGTGATTCACAGGTTCACGGAATTGTAGGGGTTGGAAGGAAGATCCAGAGATCAAGTCCAACCCCCCTGCCAAAGCAGGTTCCTTAGGACCTGTGGGGGAGAGATGAGTATTCCTAAGGTCATCTTACTGAAATATACTTGTTGCATTGTTGCCTTCAGTAAAGTTTTGGGGGTGGGGGGGAAATGAGGATTTTTGGAGGTTTTATCTTCGGTTTTTTTTTTGTTTGGGTGTTTTTTTACAATCTTTAGGGGTTGTTATGTAGGCTTTTCAGATTATTAGAGCCTCTTACTAAGGAAAAATCTCTTATGAAATAAAAATGAGTTGAATTTGATCCGGATGGACTCAATGATCTTAAAGGTCTTTTCTAACCTTGTGATTCTGTGAATCCAGGCCATGGTGTTTGTGTGAGTTTAATGGCAAACATGTCTGCTACAACTAATAATATTAGCCTTTAAAACCATGTGGCTGAGAATGTGTATGATTAATGTATACATTTTTTTTTATGGGTAGGGAGGTGAGTGGTTTGTCTAAGGTGAATGTGTATTTTGGGGGTGTGATAGGGGAGCAGGACAGCTTCATTTCCATGAATGTACACTGCTGCAGATGTTCAAAACTTAAGGGAACATAATTTAGCTGCAGAAGCAAGTCTTTTCTGAAGGAAAAAAAAGGCATCCTGTTGCTTCACCAGCACACTAGGACTTAAAACAACACCACCATTTAAGGTGAGTTCTGTGCAGCGAGAGCACACCCCGCGGCTTGGCAGTCTAGTCAGGAGGATGATCCCACGCTGATTTTATAACTAGATCTTTGAACAATATTCTCCTGGGTGGTAAATGCAAAACAAAGTAATATCAACTGGCACTTAATTCTGGGAGCTCCCTGCTGATGGGGCTCTGCGCCGAAATGGAACTCTTCCTGACAGGAAGTCAGCCGCGAAGTGTGGAGACCTCTGAAAATAAAGTGGGCTTTAATTTGACACCCTGCTGTTTTACAGCCAGTCTGTTTAATTTGAGACTTGGGGAAGGGGGTTTTTAATGGAGGGGAGGGGTAGGAGATTATGGAAAGTTCAGTGAGCGGCGAGGCTTGTTGCTGGCATTATACTAATTGCAAATAGGTGAATGTTCTTGTCCGTGGGAATGAAGCAAATAATGCAGCTCCATTTCCAAGCAAGACAGCTTAAGAAACTCTGTGATTTGGGGAGCAGTGCTGTTGACTCAAAACTTCTGGCAGGAGAAGCTTTGCACAGGGGTGCTGTTCAGGTTATTTAACCTTTAATCGTACTTACAGTCATCTGAGCCTTTTTACATATCTCTGCAACTGGGAAAACATCTTGTCTCATCAAAGAACTTGGTGATGCACTAATCTTTCAATACATGTTTTAAGAAAACTTAAGTGAAAAAACCCCTCATAATTCAGGTTATGCAGCAATCCATCAGATACATTGAGGTGCAGGTCTGTCAGGGTTTTGATCCCAGCTCTGTGCCAAATTTGATTCAGAAGAATCAGCTGGATTTGTCAGTGTCTGGGTATTTGTGAAGATAGTTATTTCTACCTCAACCAAAAATGGTTTTTTTTTGAAAATTTGTTTTATGAGGGCAGGGAAGGATTTACAGAAACGTATTAATTATTGGAGCAACATGTAGGGACAGACAAGAATAGAACCCTGTGCTGCTGGGTGTCTTGTAACCAGAATAATGCTGAATGGAGACAGCAGATGCAGGGTGAGGAAGGGAATGTAGCATGCAAGTAAAGACTAACAGAAGGCAAACATGATAGTTTTTCTGCCTTTTTTCACTGTTTTGATTTAGCTTCCTTTTCTCTAAATCTTTTCTTAAAAGATCTGCAATGGATTACCCAAGAAAACGATAAGGGGCAGGTTTGGACATCCTGTTTTTTAAGTGAAGAAGTGGCATTGCTTTGTGTTCTTTGGTTTCATTCCCTCAGAGGTGTGATGATAGTAGGAATCTCATTCGTGTGCATTCATTGAGAGAGTTTAGATTGAAACTCAGCTACATTTGGGGAAAAGGGAAATATGTAAAGGGACTTTTAGTTCCAAAATAATATTCACTATGTATATACTGGAGTTTTTTATGAGTTAAATTTATTTAGTTAAAGCTTAGACACTGGGCAGGAAGGTTGCTGCGACTTGGTGGCGGTGAGGATGAATGCTGTGATGGGTGGGATCAGTTCATCGCTGCTAGTGCAGTGCAGCACTGAGTGTGCTGTGCTTTTTCTTGTCCTTTTAATTAGTAGCCTACAGTGGAAGACCATTTTCTTCATGCAGTGGTTTTACAGAAACTCAAATTAAAATCACAAATAAACAAATAAACCACTGAAATGATGAAGTGGTTGCCTTACACTCCTTCTATTCCTCAATCTGTTTTCCTTTCTCCATAAAAATGTGGACACTGTTACTTGGTTATTTGGATCTCTTCTCTGTGTTTGTCTTAATGTTTTTCCTTTTCCTCACTTCTTTCTTTTCCTGACTCGACTCTTCTTACAGCTTCTTGTTTCCCATTGCTGCATATTTACAAAGCTACTCTCTCCTTTCATTTCTCAATTAATAGTTAAGATTTCTGTTCTTATTATTCTTCCTGAAGCTACTGTTTTCTGTCTTGACATTGAAAATAGCCAATGGTTAAAGAACCTGAAGAGGAAACTGCAGTGGAAAAGGTTTGCTGCCAGATGAACTCAAACCTGACCCCTAATTTCGTTTCACAAGGAGTCATGGCAACGAGCCTGCTGGTAGGGGAGAGAAAGGGAGAGGCAGCTCAGGCAAATTGCTTCCTCCATCAGAAACGGCGTGCCTGAAATCAGTGATCCACTCCTTAAGTTTTTCCCCTTTCTCCACTTTGTTGCTGTACTGGGGCTGTAGATGAACCAGACTTTTACACAGACTTACCTGTTCCATCTTAATGGGACTTTGAGTCTAGGGGTAAACTTTTTACTCCTCATGTCACGAGTTTGATCGCTATAAAAGGTGTGTAAGCAGTGCTTCATGCTAATACCTAAACTGAAATTAAATAGAAAAAGAAGTTGGAGTGACATTTTATTGATGCAGACTGTGATATTTTCAGAATTTTATGTGTAACTTTTTGATTAAGCCAGTTAAACTGGGATTTTAGCAGTAAAACTTTAAGAATATTTGGTATCACCATCAATTCTGACAACCGTGACCTGTATGTAACAGTTCAAGCTGTGCGTAGCTGCTATAGGTTGTATGTGCTGTAACTGTACAGGTAGCTTATCTTTCATAATGCTGAGTCTTTTAGGATTAGATTTGAGTTGTTTGTAGAGAAGACAACTGTTGTTGCTTCATGGGCAGTCTCATCACACAAAGGGCACTCTGACAAGCTGACAGGTTTTGATGTAGTATTTCACTCACCGGTGCGATACTTCAATACACAAACTACTCCAACTCTGTATGATTTATTTTCAGAATCAGTAAAACCTCAAACTTAAACTTCTGGGTATTGAAATTAAACTCTCATTATAAGGTAGTTTTAAACATTTACCCCTAAATACATAATACCAGTTTATAGGAAGCTCTGTTTACATGGAATATCCCAAATGGTTAAACAGCAGGGAAGTCTTCTGCTTTTAGTTAAAAAACTGCTGTTTCTCTATGGCTTATTTACTACTTCTTTAATTCTTAATGTAGTGTGCTGTGGAATTGAGCATGCAAAAGTCAGCAAAGTGCTCTGTGTTCTGCGTCTGAGGTTATTACTTGCTGTACAATAATAAAGGCACTATTTTATTGGGTTAGTTGTAATTAACTTCAGCACTAGGCATTGATATAAATCATTCCTAATCTGTTTTCTTTAAATTTTCCTTCTTTTAAACTGGTTTAACATAGCTTCTTTCTGTCGTCCTTTTACATAAGGACTAGGCTTGTAATTGCTTTTTTTGAATTAGGCTGTCGGAAGCTGGTGTGCATGTTGATCCAAGAATTGATTAAGGAACACTAATGAATTTCATATAACACTTAAAAGATTTGTAATAAATGCCATGTAATAAATATTCTATAGCAGGGATCTGGTATACCAACCATTAGAATTCAATACAGTGTTGTCATGCTGTGCAGCTGGAAAAATATTTCAGTTTAAGAAACTTTGATTCTGTTTCATAGTTAAAATAGTAAACAGTTTTGTGGTTATGAATAAAAAAAACCCCAGTGTTCCAACTCTTCCCCAGAGTATATTTTATGAAGGTACCTATCGTTATTAGAATCTTTGCTTCTGTGTTTTATCAGAGGAAAAAGGCTGAAATGCTTTTGGTTTGGGGAGTTCTTTTCCTGCTCTGTCCTGGTGTTTGGTACCAACTGGGCCTGTGCTGCAGCACTTTCAGTTGTTCATTAACACATATGTTTGAACCAAAAGCATCATGTGTTCTTTTCAGTCAGCTTTGCAGCACTGAGCATGTTTTGTTTCTTGAATTTTATGTCTTTTTTTTTTTCAGGGGTGGTTACACAGTCACAATCTCAGCCCCTCTTTATACTACATTAGTTAGGTATGAGTATATTTGTGATATTTATGCCCCCAACACTACACTTGGTGTTATACCTCTGCTTGAGAAGCTCTCTCATTGAGTTCATTTTCATACAACTTTCTGCAGGAAGACTCATTAAAGTTTTTTAATACGAAGACTTCAGTTGTGTACTGTCACTACTGGATTTTTTTTTTTGACAAAAAGCAATGTCTTTTTAATGGAATGCCAGCAGTAAATACTTTTTTTATTGTAACCGAGTGTGTTTGATAGTTTAAAAGTCTTATAAAAATAATTAGCTCTTTTATATAGTTCTCATGGCAGCCTTGCAAGTTTCCCCTGGAGCAGTCTCTAATGAACAGGCCTTGATTTTTCCAGTTGGGCTTTTAGATTCCCTGAGGACTTGACTTCAGACCTTGAAGGGCAGCAGCTGCCATTTGTCTTGAGACTGGAGTTGCCAAACAGACAGCCCATGTACTAATAGGACACATTTGTCCAGCCTGAGTACGTGGCACCCCAATAGAGGCCTAATGACGATCATCTGTTGAGAGCTTGTAGCTGCCCAGGGTTGGAGTAACTTTTATCACCCTTATTGAAATCAAAACCTCTCTATTGATTAGTGCAGTAGCTTGGCTTGTTACATAGATGCCATGTTAAAGCTTTCACAGATGAGCCATTGTTTAGTGTGGAATACTATCCATTGTTTAGTGTGGAATACTATCCATTGTTTAAATTCCAATAAATTAAAGCCTGTTTCATAAGTTTTTTCCCTGACAATATGCTCTAAATTTTTGGGATAGTAGTGAATATTTTTGCAAGCTCTGTTTCCTCTGTGGAAAGATTTAGCAACAGGGATGTTCTTCCAGAGAGAAAAGACCATTGATATAATTATGGCTATTTTTTTCTCAATGAATTTCTGATAGTTCCTCCACTACCAATTTATGGGTTTTAAATTTTATTCAGGCATCCAGGTATGACTGTATATTTAATGAATAATGTCTCCAAATGTGTTCCACTCATATATATATATAAAGGTGTCACATCTTAGCACTATTTTTCTGTTCCATACACCACTTAGCATGTGCTAATTTTGATATTAAATTGCTACATAGAGTTTCTAGATATGATTTCCCATAATTCCATGTTGGGTTTAATTTTTTTTCAATGGAGCTTTGTAGATTAAAATAATTTAAGCATGCTTCAACTCTTTAAAAGTAATTTATGTTTGCAGGCATTCTGCTTAACATGCAGTCCAACTTTTTTTTAATTATGAAGAACCCAGCTGAGATATAATCTACTTTTCACTATATGTTCTTTATTGCTGAGTTCATTCAAGCCTGTAGTGGATGTGGTGCTGAGAGAGTGCTGACACCAAGTGCAAACACTGCTGAAAAGTTCTTGATAGTTTACTTTAGGCACTTAAAGATTAGTATATCTCTCTATGAACAAGTTTTTCATGCAGATTTGACCTTTACTCTAGGATATAATATGTCTCTTAGTCATACGTTAACACATTTTTCCACCCTGCTCCTTGGTGCTCCATTCACAGTTGTCAGTACCAAAATCATCCTTCTCCTTTATTTCATAACCAGAATAAATTATTAAAACTCCACTGGCTTTATGGGGAGGGCAGCTTAGCAAAGAATTTGCTCTTTTCTGCTTGCTTATGCATGTGTATTTTAACTATTAGGTGTAATTCTTAATCCTGTGATATGTTCAATGTGTCAGCCCTGTTAGAACAAGGGGGTTTAGATGTTTGGGGGGTTTTTTAGGTTTCTGAGAAAAATGAATTGGTAGGGAGCATGTATATATGAATGAGAGTAGTACAGTTTGCTACTGCTGAAAATAGAGTGGTTTTCATCTCTTGGAAATATTTTAAATACTCTGTGTTTAATTGTTTAGCCATCAGACTAGTTGATGGATTGGTCTTGCAAATGGTTTTATATGAATTGAAGAATATATATTTTAGGTTCACTGTTTGAAATCTAATTCTGTTTCTTTCCCAGCAGTGTACAAGTGAGGAAGGATATGTCCATTTGCTGCCTACTGGCAAGCACTTCAAATTACAAACCAACAAAAATGCTTATCAAAAAGATTTTTCATGGTGTTCGAGTGCTTAGAGTTTAGGAATGGCTATATGGGCTTAGATGAAGGCTCTGCCTTGCTTATTGTTATATCTCCAACTACAGGCACAGAGGGATGATAAGATTGGGTTAGATAAAGGCTTCACCTTGCTTATTGTTGTATCTCCAACTATAAACACAGAGAGTTGCTCAAGAAGAATAAAATAGGACAAGCACAGAAGCACAAGGTTGGAAAAGACCTTTAAAATCATCAAGTCCAACCGTCCCTGTCCTGTGCTAAACCATATCCCTGAGCACCTCATCTCCTCATCTGTTAAACACCCCCAGGGGTGGGGACTCAGCCCCCTCCCTGGGCAGCCTGTGCCACAGCCCCACAACTCTGCCAGGGAAGAACTTTTCCCTCCAGCTGAGCTGACCCTGCCCTGGCCCAGCTTGAGCCCATTGCCCCTCATCCCATCTCCTGTCTCCTGGCTGAAGAGACCATGTCCCACCCCTCTGCACCCTCCTGGCAGGGAAGGGGAGGTGGGGAGAAGGTCTCCCCTCAGCCTCCTCTTCTCCAGGCTGAACACCCCCAGCTCCCTCAGCTGCTCCTCAGAAGATTTGCCCTCCAGCCCCTTCCCCAGCCTGGTTGCCCTTCTCTGGACACGCTCCAGGACCTCCATGTCCTTCTTATGGTGAGGAGCCCAGAACTGGACACAGTATGTGTCCACTCTCCACCAGTTTTCAGATCAGAGTGTCTTCTGAACTGGATATAGTTTCTGTCTATCTTGTATTTATGAATGTATTGTCCTTTCATCTACTTCTGCACTCTCTTGATCCTCTTGAACTTCCAGTCACCACAACATCCTTTAGCAATGGATTCCACTGGTCTGTAATGCACTGTGTAAAGAACTGCCTGTGTTACTTCCTTTTGAAGCTGGCTCTTGCTAGCTGCTCCCTGTAGGAAAGGCTTTTGGATAGGCCTGCTTGGGTAAATAAGAAGCTCCTTGAAGTATCTCAACAAGGTTATTCAGGTTGAGTAAGGAGCCAGCAACAAATGGAAGAAAATGCATGATCAGCATGGAAAGTTCAAGTTCAGTGCAGAAGTTTTAAAGGACTGCAATTCTCTGATGATGCCATGTGATTAGAGATATGCCATATGATCAAGAGAGGAAATAGGAGGCTCAAGGAGTAGAATAGCCTCTTCAGTGCACTTGAGGACAGGTAACTTCACCTGCATATGTAGCTGAAAGGAAATAAAATGGGACACAGATTTACTAAGCAGGTTTTTCTAGACTAATCTCCTTGTTGTTTTTTGTCTAATAAAGGTTGTGATCTTTGGCCAAAATATGTTTCCTAGACAAAAGAAATGTGGCAATTTATATGGGTTTTATTAGAGCATTTGGTACTGTTCTAGGACTGATCATGAGGCAGAATTAATTAAAAAAAACAACCCCACTGTACATTTGTCCTGGTTCTGGTCAGGCCAGAGTTAACCTCCCCAAGCAGCAAGCCCAGGTGAGCTGAGTTAGCCCAGGTGAGCTGAGTTAGCCCAGGTGAGCTGAGTTAGCCTGGGCTGTTTTCCACACCACCTGACATCCCCCATAAAAGGGGCTGGTTGGGGAGGGGCACTGGTTTGGTGCCTCCAGAGCAGTCTGAGTGTGGCCAGGGCACGGGGTCAGTCCTTGCATCGTGCAGTACTCCTCGGATCAATAAGGTACTCTGTTAGCACTGGGTGTAAGTGAAATTCACTGTGGGCTGTTATTGTTCCCCTTTCATGGTCCTTTTGTCAGTAAACTGTTCTTATCCCAACCCATGGAGGCTCTGACTCTTTCTCCTTCAGGAGGGAGTGAGTGGCATGTGGTGCTCAGCCCCTGCTTGGGGCTGAACCACCATAATAGTAGCTTAACAAACCCAACCTGACTCAGATGAGACAACAGTAGGTCATGATATAAAACCTGAGGGAAATAATTTGTTTCTGAAAGGAGGGGTTTAATACTACTACTGTTTCATGTTTTCACTGAGTGTTCCTTCTGTACTGAGTAAGAATGTGTTAATTAAACTTGTTGGTGATATAAAATTGGTGCTAAAGAGTACTGGGATCTCATTTGTGCTTATGCAGAGTGGTGCTGTAGCTGCAGGAAATGTAATATATTATTCCACACTGAATTATAATTTAGGTGAGGTTTCAAGCAACCTGCTCTAGGTGAACCTGCAGGGTGGGTTGGACTAGAGGATCTCCAGAGGTCCCTTCTAACCCCAACCTTTCTGGGATTCTGTGATGTCATACTTAACATTTTATCTGGGATACTTGGGGGAATATTTACAGATTCCATTAAGGAATTAGGTAAAACAATAATGAACTAGGAAATTTCCACCTCAAGCACAGAATTTGAATAAAATTAGATTTCCTATTTGTCTCCTTGTAAGGTTATTTTTTATTGTAGCTCTTTGTGATAGTGCTCAGTGCTTCTAGGGATTTTTTTTCCTCCTTCACTTTGGAGTGTACAGTGACCAAAAGCATTAAAAGTAGATTATGTCTCTTGGTTACTAAACATTTATAGCCATAGGAAATGATGGTCAATTAAGTACAGCTTAGAACAGGTATGAAATTATTGACTCTGTTGATCTTCCCTTACAGTCCTTCCTTAGGAAAGTGCTGAAATGTGTTTTGTAGTTATTTAGTTGCATTAGTGGTTGAGTTTGAGGCTTTTAACGTGTTTTTTCCCTAATACCTTTGGGAGTTGGATAACTAAGATGTTGATATAATAATGCAATATGCATACTGAGTGTAATTGTTTGAGAGAGAACATATACTGTGGGGAAATATTGAATGGATCATGAAAGATGATGACCATTAGGCTTTTCTTTCAGCTATTAAAATTAGCTTTAGGGTGTGTTCAGCTGTGATTTATGAAATTGTTTAGACTAACGCCTTCTTTGATGGTGTCTGATGTAGAGAAAAATGCTGAAAAGTATCATGATAAATGCACTTTCTTTTCACTTTTGGCAACCTCCATCTTCACCAATTAAATTTTCAAGAGTTGTAGGGAGCTCTCTTAAAGAGCAACAGATGGAAAGTGTCATAAATAGAGCAAAATATTTTGCTTTTCTTGAGTTTTCACATGTTTAAGCTAACAGAGGTGGTTTGGTTTTCATGATACAGAAGCAAATAGTTAGAACTTGATGGTACATTTAAAAAAAAACCTCTTAGGATGTTTAGTTGCTTATGCTATTTTGTTTAGAATATTAGCAGGTAAAAGGCAGTATTTTTCCATAAGAATAAATGCTGCTTCTTAAGGCTGTTTCAGACAGCTTATGGGCAAGCCTGAAGCCATCTAATGGTGGCCATAAGAAGGCAATAGGGGACAACTGGGGGAGGATGGTGGGAGAAGTATCAGTAAGTTACATGTAGCAATAATGCTACTTCTTGTAGCTTCAAAACACCCCCCCCCAAACCTCTATATGTGGTAATATTTAAATGGAAGTCAGCTAGTGCTTAGGATGTTGCTAGCCTATTAATGCATACAAACTAGGTATCTAAAAAGCAAGGAAATAACTTTCTAATTAATGATTAATGATCATCACCTATTCCAGTTATTCTGTGCTTAATTCTGAGTATGTGAAAATTGAAATACATTGTTTCAACTTAAAAATGATAAAAATCTGTTGGGCCTGGACCGTGTCAGGCCATGAGAAATCAGAGTTCTCATCTCCCCTCTGCATTTAAAAAATCTGCATTTAAAAAATCATCTTTCTTTTTGGGGGGGATGAGGATTTAAATTACAAAAAAACCCAATATTGTTTGACTGGATTTTGTGTATGTGTGATCAAACCTTTGTGTCTCTGAGAGGTAATTTTGCAACACCGAGCAGTAAAAACTCCTGCATTCAGAAACCTGCAATTTATTTGAGCTCTTCACAATGTAGTGCTTCTTTCCTGGTTTGGAGCTGAGGGGACCTTTAAAAGAACCACAGTGATAGAAGTGCTGATGTGAATAATCATTAGGAGTATTATTTCATACAATGAAGGTTTAAACATCAGGAAGCTGATATGGAAAAGCTGATGTGAAACTTTAGTATCTGCTGCAGATGCTGTCCTTTGTGTTAGTTTAGAAGAGTTGTAAAAGTCTGATTTTCTGAGGAGCAGCTGAGGGAGCTGGGGGTGTTCAGCCTGGAGAAGAGGAGGCTGAGGGGAGACCTTCTCCCCACCTCCCCTGCCCTGCCAGGAGGGTGCAGAGAGGTGGGCGAGGGTCTCTTCAGCCAGGGGACAGGAGATGGGACGAGGGGCAATGGGCTCAAGCTGGGCCAGGGCAGGGTCAGCTCAACTGGGAGGGCAAAGTTCTTCCCTGGCAGAGTTGTGGGGCTGTGGCACAGGCTGCCCAGGGAGGGGGCTGAGTCCCCACCCCTGGGTGTGTTTAGCAGATGGGGAGATGAGGTGCTCAGGGATCTGGTTTAGCACAGGACAGGGACGGTTGGACTTGATGATCTTAAAGGGCTTTTCCAACCTTGTGATTCTGTAGAGTTTAAACCAAACTACTTGGCCAGTAGTTTGGTTTAAACTGTCCCAGTGCCTCTACACTTCCCCAAAAACAGAAGGTTCACACACTGGTTACTCTTAAGTTTGAGTTCTTTCAACTTGTTCTTATTGAACCTAACATTAATCTTTGTGGTTTTGTGATCCAATTATGTTTTCTCCTCAGCTTTGAAATACAGGAAGCACTCCCCACTGCTAAGTCTGCTGGGTTGGTGGCTTTAGAATGTATCTCTTTGGGGGCCAGACAAAACCTGGCTGGATGTTGAAGAGATACAGAGGTTTCCTGTAACTCAGGGTTGGCTATAAGAAACGTGCCGTGCACATGTGTTGGCTGTTGCTGTCATTCAGTGTGGTAAAAATTCAATGATAAAAATGCATTAGCATTTTTAACATACTGAGTGTTTAGGATGTGATATTTGGATTGTTAGCACTGTTGTTTTTTGAGTAGAGATGGCTACACCATGCTGAGGTGATGGTTATATCAGTGTATAGGTTATTATCAATGTATATAGGTTAACTACTCATGTCAGAGAAATTTATGACTGAAGAATGATTCTGACATTAACACCAAAGCTTGTCTTGCATGATCAGTGTTGGGTAAGGCAAAAAGCATCAGTGAAACAGTGTAAGATGAGAGAATTGTGCATAACACACCAAAAGAATATGATGCAGTTGGTTATGGGATGTTTTCTTTATTTTCTTCTCCCCTCCATAGAATGTAATGTGGAGTAAATGATACTGTTCTCTTCATGCTGGCAATGCTTCCTTCCTGCTTAGCACACAATTAATGCCTTATATTTTCTGACAGTGGTTTAAATTGCTAAAATGGAAAAGAAAGTGCCTGACTTTTTAGCTGCTATTTTTTTACCTTAATTTTGTTTTTATAAAACTCTTTTGCTCATTTTTCCCCAGGAGTGGCAGAACTCTATTCAAAAGAATGCTGGCCTTGCTTTTATTGAGCTTGTCAATGAAGGAAGGTAAGTCATGATCTTCCATAGCACCTATGCCTTAGCCTTTAAGAAGTTGTGTGGCTTGGAACTTTAAGTAAAGAGTTTTTCTGCCTCTTTTTCTCATTTTCTTTGGGTTTTACAAGCATCATTTCACATTTGTTAATACTTTGGTTTAGTTCTGATATAGGATTTTGCAGAATCTGAATGCTCTCTGGTTTCATTAAGTATTTCACTTATCAGGGTGTTGTAGGTATTCTTTCTTCCTGTCCTTGTGCACTGGTTAACATTAAAACTATAATTTGTATTCAGCTAATCTCTTGATGAAGGGAATTTATATTTGGAAGACATTATAGCTTGGAATTGTAAGATAAGCCTCTGTCTCAAAAATTAGTTTCCAGTTTGCTCATTTATTTCCTTTCTACTTTATAAAATAGGTAGGAAGATAGTCCCTTTAAGGTAAAAAAAAATAAATATTAAACTCTTAATATTATCAATCAGTTTAATGTTCTATCCATAAGTATTTAGGTATTTTACTGGGACTTACAGCAAATGACAGAGCAGGTGATGAGGTTGGGTTCTTTGACTTGTGACTGTTCAGAGCCATCAATATTTCCTTCATTAGCAATTGATTGTTAAAAGCAAACCAAGAGAAATATTTAGTTTTTCTAAAGGATATTTAATGACTTAATGTCTTAGCTAAGGAATATTATAAGAAATGTGATTTATCTCAACCTCAATTCTGTTAGTGAGTAACTTCAACTAGTAAGGATCCCAATAGAAAGTAAATTTGACAGGATTAGGACAATTACTGAATTAAAAAATAACACATTAATTAAAATGCTAGATAATTATATTTTTGCCCTCATTGAGGAAGTAGCTATTTGGGATTTTTCTTTTAAAATGCATAGGTGATCACAAGATGTATACAAACAATGGCCATTTTAATGGCTACATTTCAGTTTATGGTGAGGGAAACACCATTCTGAGGCAGAAAAAACATTTTGCTACTAGTCTTGATCCCAAGGGCCAAGGTAGAGTAACAAGGGTGTTCAGTTACAGTGTTAAGATCTAGCCTGTAGTTGTTTCCTATTATGGGAGGCTGACCTGTCTTGACCTTAGTTATAAAGTGCCTGCTATAAATTTGGCCCTTGATTAATGTTTTATTAGCATAGATAACGTAGACATCCCACACACATGTAAACCACAATGGAAGGTTCATCTTGTGTAAGACGATTATCATGAGCAAATCAGTTGCTGAGACTGAGTTGTAAGTAGTAGTTATGTAGTAGTTACTCAGCTTGTCTAGAGGAAGGTTTCTGAGAGCATTCTCACAGTAAACTATATGGAATTGACTATTTTCTTTTAAGAACCTGCAGTGCCCATCAGACAGATGGAATCACTCCCCCACCTCCATAAACAACATCAATAACTTAGAGTCTAGCCTTAGCAGACTGGTTGTCTTGGGGACAAATGATCCCTTGAAGACTGAAAAGTGTGGTTTTGGTTAGCAGAAAATATCTAAGTAATTGTTACTTCATTTTGTTTCTGACTTGTAGTTCTGCTGTAAAAAAGTGGGAGCACAACTTTCATTATGGGGAAGAAGTGAGGGGGGATTAATTTCTTAAAAACAGCTCCTTTTATCCCTCTCCACTTTCCTTCATTGCTGTTTATAGGAGCCTTTAAAGTCACTGCTGGGTTGGTCATTGCAGGGCTTTTGTGGCTTTTGGGTATTCACTAAAATGAGACTATTATCCCTCATATGACATGAACTGTATTCCAGAACCATTCTTCTCTTTATGCAGGTTGCACGTTATTTTTCTTGCACATATACTGATGCTTACACTAAAACATTGCATTTCTTATTGTTGTAAGTATTTTTGACATGCTGTTATAATCTTAAAAAACTCCAAGAGCTGAAATCTTCTAATTAAAACTTAAAAAATGAAAATAGCTGAATGATAGTGAATTAGACTTTAACTGCTTAATTGCATAATATAAGGTGAATACTTTAAATTGTTTCCATAAGTACCCCTCCCCCAAAAAAAGAGGTAGTTGTACAAATGACAGAACTGATTTCAGCACCTAAGGAAGGATGTATATGGGGAGTGTTAAGTAAAATAAAATTAGGGAGTAGAAGTGCCCAGAATTTGTGGAATCACAGAATTGCTCTTTTCTGCCTCTTTGGTGGAGAAAATCTTGGTCTTCCTAGAACCCTTGTAACCCAGGGTTTTATTCCCAATGCTTATTACTAATTTTTTTTTCTTAATAATCCCAGAGCATATTCCAGTTTTATGTTCCTGGTAAACAAAAAACTGTAGAAAACATTTAAAACACCTGTAAAACCTTTCTGGAAGAGAAGGAAATCTAGAAGGAGAGATCTAAATCTCTTCTCCTACTTGCTTTGAAATGTATTTTTTACTTTTTATGTGAAAGGTATGAATGTACCTCTCTCTCTTGCTCACAGCAGCTGAAAGTTTTATGTTTAGCCCTGCCATGTTTTGCCTAGGATTCCCTGGACAGAAATATGTGCAGAAAGCTTGCCTCTGGGACTCATAAGAGCTACAGTGTGTGTGCTGCATTCAGAACGTGTTGGTCTGAATTTCATCATGTTCACAAGTAACTGATGTGTTACACATATGGTTGCTCCCAGGCTTGCCAGATATATTGAGTCTGCTGCACATGTAGAGCAGAATTGTTTGTGCCCAGTGACATTTTGAATCTTGAACTGGGGGGGGAAAATATATATATATATAAAGAATCTCTAAACAGGAGACCAGTATGTGAAAATACAGAAGTGTAAACCTTGCTAGAGCTGAAATACACAGCTTGAGTCTTTTGAAGGCCATGTTACAAGCATAGGGGGAAAACCCAACCAACAAATGGTGCAGGAAAACAGGCAGGTACAGAAAGTGAATGAGGAGGGCTACGAAGATGATTAAAGGCCTGGAGCATCTCACCTCTGAGGAAAGGCTGAGTGAGCTGGGGCTGTTCAGCCTGGAGAGAAGAGACTGAGAGGGGATCTGATCAATGGGGATCAATAGCTGAAGGGTGGCACACAGGGGGACATGGGCAGCCTCTGCTCAGTGTCTGTGGGGACAGGACAAGGGGTGATGGCCTCAAGTTGGAGCTGGGAAAGTTCCACCCCAATGTGGGGCAGAACTTCTTCCCAGTGAAGGTGAGGGAGCCCTGGGACAGGCTGCCCAGGGGGTGTGGAGTCTCCTTCTCTGGAGAGATTCCAGCCCAGACCTGTCCTAGGGACCCTGCTTTGGCAGGGGGTTGGACCCCATGGGCTCTGGAGGGCCCTTCCAACCTTTGTGATTCTGTGAAAGGCTTGAAAGAGTTGCTATTGCAAAATAACCTCTTGCTGTGCATGAAAAGAAATGTCAGGTTCAGTACATAGCTGTGTTGAACATTAATCTGTTTTAATAAAAGCAAGTATTGCCTGCTGTTACTGTGATGTCTGGGGAACACTATTAGTGCTCTTTGCAACCCTGTTAAAAGGTGCCTGTACCCACTGCTATTCTGCCCCCTGAGCCATCTGTGCAGCAGAAACACAGGTTGCAAAGCCTTGTCCTTAGCCTGCTGAACTTCTGTCAGCCTGGATTTTGGTCTTTGTGCTGGTCTTTCTCCTTTGGGGAGAGTTTGCTTTGGAGCCTTGACCTGAGAGCTTGCTTGTGGGGGAATTTGTGCACTGGAGCCACCCTTTAGGTGTGATTCAGTTCACTGTAATAGAATCATAGAATGGTCGGGGTTGGAAGGGATCCCAAGGATCACAGAGCTCCAACCCCCCTGCCACAGGCAGGGCCACCAGCCTCCAGGCCTGGAGCTACACAAGGTTGCCCAGGGCCCCAGCCAACCTGGCCTGCAACACCCCCAGGGATGGGGCACCCACCCCCTCTCTGGGCAGCCCGTTCCAACCCCTCACCACTCTCTCTGGAAAGAACTTCCCCCTAAGATCTCATCTAACCCTTCCTTCCTTTAGTTTTAATCCATCCCCCTTGTCCTGCCATTGTCTACCCATTTAAAAAGCTGATTCCCCTCCTGTGTCTCTGCTCCCTTCAGGGACTGGCAGGCTGCAATGAGGTCCCCCCACAGCCTTCTCTTCTCCAGGCTGACCCAGCCCAGCTCCCTCAGCCTCTCTCTGTAGGGCAGCTGCTCCAGCCCTCTAATCATCTTCCTGGCCTCCTCTGAGCCCTCTCCAACAGTTCCACACTGTCATGGCTAGTCCTCTCCTTTGGAGAATTCCAAGGTGTCCAGACTGATTGCTTTTCTTCCACACTGCAACTAATTATGTTTCCTCCTTACTCAGGAGTCAGTCAAACTACTACTTCTGAACTGGAAAACAATAATAACGATCCAGCTTTGCTTTACTTCCACGTGTGTACAAATGTTTTGTTTGTCAGACTCTTACTTCCTCTACTTGACTAGTTGGCAAACAGCTCCTCTGCTCTGTGAAGGTTAAACCTCTCTCCTGTCTCTGTGATTCATTAGTGCACTTTAGTCTGAACCATCTCTTATGCTAGACCTTGTTTTCTGTATCAGTCAGTGCACTAACAAACGTACTCGAGCTTGAGCCTAGGCATGACAGTTATTATCCCCTTTGGGGTGATAATGGGTTTGGTATGGCAGGGGTTGAGGGATCAGTCTCCCAAGCATGCTGCAGCAATTATTCTTTCCCATTTTCACTTGAAGAGACTCTTGGAAGATGCTTAATTTTAATTTTCTCAAACATGTTTTCTTGGATGGCCAAAGAATTAAGTGCTGTGTTCTATAGGTATATTTTTACATGTTGCTAAACAAATATTCAGTCAGCAGTTTCATTAAAAAACCTTTAATGCAAAGTTTAGTTTGAAGATAACCTTGTTAAACTAGCAGAATACATGTATCATTTCCTCCTCTTTGCCTTTGCCCTTTCAAATCCTTAACCAAAACAAACAACCCAAAACTTAGGGATTCTCTAGTGTATCCAGGAGAAGCAGAACTAATGAAGTTTGTTTTTCTGTAGCTTTTTCTTGTTGCTAGATTCTCTGTTGTCTAATGAGGAATGAAATCTAATCAGAATTCTCCTGCCATATCAGATGATTCTCTTTCTATATTGGATTTTCTATTACGGCTTTCAGTGCAGTTGGAACAGCTTCTTTTTTTTAGAGGATGCTTGTAAGGGGTTTTGTCTTCTGTTGGGTATAAAACCTGTATAAAGTAAATATTTGTGAGAAACTCCAGCCTTTTACTGAAAAAAAATTGTTGGAATTATCCATTTAATTAAAAAATTACTTGGAGAAGGAGGAGGGGTGACAGCATGCAAATCTAATACCCTGAGCAAGGAGAAATTCTGCTGAAGAACCAAAAAAAAAAGCCCTGAACTATTCCAGAAATAACCAGATGTAGGTGGTATTACACTTCCAATACATCAGGAGAAAATCTGGAACGCTTTAATTGCCTGGATTTCTATACCTTAAGTTTTTAAGGAACAGTGCTAAGAAAAGTTCAACATATCATAGAATGGTCTGGGATGGAAGGGACCCCAAGGGTCACAGAGCTCCAACCCCCCTGCCACAGGCAGGGCCACCAACCTCCGGGCCTGGAGCTACACAAGGTTGCCCAGGGTCCCATCCAACCTGGCCTTGAACACTTCCAGGGACGGGGCATCCACTACTTCTCTGGGCAGCCCCTTCCAGCCCCTCACCACTCTCTCTGTAAAGAACTTCCCACTAAGATCTAATTTAAACCTTCCCTCCTTCAGCTCTAATCCATCCCCCCTCTCCTACCATTGTCTGCCCTTCTAAAAAGTTGATTCCTCTCCTGTGTCTCTGCTCCCTTCAGGGACTGGCAGGCTGCAATGAGGTCCCCCCACAGCCTTCTCTTCTCCAGGCTGACCCAGCCCAGCTCCCTCAGCCTCTCTTTGTAGGGCAGCTGCTCCAGCCCTCTGAGCATCCCCGTGGCTCCTCTGACCCCTCTCCAACAGCCCCACATCTCTCTTGCACTGGAGGCCCCAGCTCTGGACACAGGACTCCAGCTGGGGCCTCAGGAGGGCAGAGCAGAGAGGGACAATCCCCTCCCTGTCCCTGCTGCCACCCCTCTGCTGATGGAGCCCAGGATCCCATTGGCCTTGCGAGCTGCCAGAGCCACTGCTGGCTCATGGGAAGTTTCATATGCCACCTTCTCTTCCTTTCTCTCACTTCTATGTGCTTCTTTTGACTGGTCAGAAATGCAGATATTTTCTAATATTGAGGGAGATGGCAATCAAACTAGTTGGCCAATGACTTGCACGTTTCCTGAATGAAAAACAGGGGACAGATGTTGGCTGCCCCGTGTGATTGTCGTCCGCTCGCGGTAGCGCGGTCACTCTCAAGGAATGAATGTTAGAGAGTAAGTTGCCATAGGACCCACTGCTGTGATGGGAAAGAGCTAGAAAATTACAGGTATTAATGAAAAAAAAAATGGATGATAGCTGACAGCGTTATGCTTTGTGCATAATTGACCCAGAAAAAGGCTTAGGGAAAAAATAATGATAAATGTGGTTATGTCCGAGCTAGAATTGATTACTGCCAGTCTGCTCTACTTATTGCAGCCCTGAGATTCTGATAGCAATGAGCCTGCACCTTGGTCTTGATTTTTTTAAGAGGAAAAACAAACAAAAAAGAGGTCTTTCCACCTTTCCTTTTTGTTTTGAGCCTCCCATCCTGTTTAAGTGGCAGGTCTTCAAAAAGGGATTTTTGGTGATTTGTTTTCAGAGGTTTTCTGGTATTGTTTTGGTTTCAGAGCAGAAGCAACTTTGTTAATGTGTGAATCTGAACTAGAGAACATCTTTAGGCTTGGCTTTAAATGACATTTCAGTTGTTCTGAGGATTAGAAATTATAGCCTGGATGGGTTTCAGAGACAGAGGTGGGCTTGGGGGTCACTTGAGGTGGGGGTTCTCAAGTCACTACGTGAGGTTTTTTTTCTCTGGGTGTATATAGCATGACATACACAACCATTTTTAAAACAGTTTTTCATTTCACTGAGCTTTGTTTGATCATCTGTCCCTGGATTTCAATTGCATTATTTTTGTGTGACAGGAAATGTATGATCTTTGCTGCAACTTAATGACTGAGCAGAAGCTTTTTTTGGGAGAACTGTGTCTTAGTGATTGCAAATTAATTTAAGCTTCTTTTTATTGGAAATGCTAGTAACTTTGGAGGGTGTATATGTGACAAAGGTAGGTTGTTTTTGTGACTGTTAGTTTGCTGGGTCTATGAAAAACAAAAATCATAACCACTCTTGAGTCCTTTGTGATTCCCACCTGATATTTTTATAGAGAAACTATAGAGCATTAGGAATTGGAAGGGACCTTGAAAGATCATCTAGTCCACCCCCCTTGCAGGTTCACCTAGACTAAATCACACAGGAACGTATCCAGGTGGGTTTGGATGTCTCCAGAGAAGGAGACTCCCCAACCTCTCTGGGCAGCCTGTCCCAGGGCTCCCTCACCCTCACAGGGAAGAATTTCTTCCTTCCATTCCCATGGAACCTCCTCTGCTCCAGCTGCATCCGCTGCCCCTTGTTCTGTCTCTGCCATCCCTGAGTAGAGCCTGGCGCCATCCTCCTGAATCTCACCCTTTACATATTGATAGACAGTGATGAGGTCACCCCTCAGCCTCCTCTTCTCCAGGCTAAAGAGGCCCAGCTCCCTCAGCCTCTCCTCATAAGGAAGGGGTTCCACTCCATCATCTTGGTATCCCTGTTTTGGACTCTTTCAAGGAGTTCTATGTCCTTCCCCTCTATGGAGCTGACGGGCCCAGAACTGGACCCAATATTCCAAGTGGGGTCTTACCAGGGCAGAGAGGAGGAGGAGAAAGACCTCTCTTGACCTCCTAACCACCCCCCTTCTAATATGCCCCAAAGAAGAGATAGATAAGATTGAATTGGTGTGTCCCCTCCTACCTCTTAAGTTTCATGCTGTTGGAATGCTAAGTCAGCATTTTGGTCAAAATGCATTATTTTGGGGGTTTGAGGCAGGTGTATAGCTGGGGTTTTTTGTTCCCCTGTTCTATTTTAAGGGAGAGAATGTGTTCAAACATCAGTCTTTAGGACCTTACGGACTTGGCTGCTTTCTGACGATTGATTAATGTACCCGTAAAATATCTGTGTTCCACAAAGCAATTGTAAGCCTTCCTTGCACCAGTAATTCCAACACTTAGCACATTGAGCAGTCAGATCCCATAAAAGACAGTGTGTATCCATGTAGAACAGAGCTCCTTTTGAAGTAAGAGAATCTCTTACATGCTAAGTTTATGAGGAGTGCAAGTAAGAAAGCTTGGCTTTCCCGGAGCTCTTTGTTGTGGTAGTGTCTGGAACAACACCACCTCTCCTTGTAGTACTTTAGGAGAGATTTATGTCTAAACAGCTGTTGTAAATATCACCTGTAAAGCTTTTTCCATATTTTGACTAAAATTGATAAATTTTGGACATCAATAATACTAACCCAGACTTTATCCATCTCTCTCTTTGCTTGTATATATTTTTCTCTTCCCTTTTTTCCCCTCTTCTACCTTTTCCTTTTTGCTTGGTGTAGGGAGAAATGTGGCTCCTTTTGCTTAATCATCTAAACCTTCAGCAGCCAAAAGTCAGAGTAAGATCTCTTGCTTTGTGTCTCAGCTTTCTTTCCTTCTAGCACATAAAAATCAGACTCTCTCATGTATTTGGCTGGAACTCCTTCTCTCAGTGGTTTAGCACTTCATTCCAGACCCAGCAAAGTATGCAAGCATATATTTAACTTCCAGCATGGGATCCATCCCCTTGCTTGTTTTTACTAGGCTGTTCATCTTTTCAAAGTTAATCACATATTTTTAAATATTTTTAGTCTAGAAAGAAAGTGCTTAGGCAGAGGAAGAAATGTCTGTCTGAGACCTTGAATCTGGTGAAGGGTAGGTCTGGTATCCAGACTTTACCCCCATAGGTATTAAGTCTAACTTCTACAGACTGTGTCCATCCACGCTTTTCTCATATCAAAGATCAGGGGGAGAAAAATATCTTCATTTAATAACTTGTCATAAATAAAGCCAACCTAGAACTCAGGGAAGGAAGAATATAACCATATTCAACAGCATTTTGGTGTTTAATAACACTGGGTGGGGGGGGAAAAAAAGGAATATGTGGGTGAACATGGTGTGTGGGTCTGTTTACTGAGGTTATGAAGTGCAGGCAATAAGGAAATTATTAGGGTTCAGTTCTTTCAGCTTCTCAGAAGCACAGAATGTTTGGGGTTGGAAGGGACCTAGAAAGATCATCTCATCAAGCCCCCCTGCCAGAGCAGGGTCACCCAGACTAAATCACATGTGCAAGGCAAACAAGTGATTTTATGTTCTACTACTCTTCTACATTAGCAAATGAAAACTTTGTTTTCTTTTTTTAACAAGAAAACCCCTTTAATAACAGACATTTTGGAAAGCTCCCAATAGAGCATGCAGTGGCTTTCTCTGGTGTATCTTCCAGTGATCCTATGGAAACGTGTGCCTCCTAAAACAGTGCAGCTCCTGTGCAGCCAGTGTTAACTTTATGAATCCCACCGTAACTAATTAAAAAGGAAATGTTTTTAGTAACAGTATGTGAACTCACAGAATAATTGGGTTGTAATTCAATCTGTCAGCTCTGCTGCCATTCATAAACTCAGGGTTTATGTAGGCCTCAGAAATCTCCAATTGAATTACGGCTTTATTCTCTACACAACCTGGAACAATGTATATCTCAGCGTTTCATTTGTGAGACCAAGGATGTTTTACAATCCTGAAAATACTACTTAAATGTATACTTCCCATGAAATTCCACTTTTGCATTTGGAGGAAAAAACCCTATCCTACAGTGTGATGGCCAGTTGTTTTTATTTAGACTTTACATCTGTTACATACAGGGTTTCAGTGTGGATGTTTATATAACTACTTACAGCACAACAGAAAGAAATGTGTGTGAAAGATTTTCTTACATTTCTGAACTTCAGGTAAACCAAATGACTGTCTAGAGTGTTTACATTGTGTTTAACATTTAGTTTGGTTTATTATTGAAATACAGTTTTACTAGTTGCCAGAAAAGCACCCTTCAACCTTATTTATACCATGTTCTTGACACAAGGCAGTCACTTATGGACCAGAGCTCAAAATATCTCTGTGCATGCTGTTATTTTTAATTCTGGACTTAATTCTCTCTTTAAATAATCTCTGTCCTCAGGTTGATGAGTCAAACCATGAAGGACCATTTGGTAAGAGTGGCTAATGAAGCAGAATTCATCTTGAGCAGACAGCGAGCAGAGGATATTAACCGCCACGCTGAATTCGAGGTAAGAAATACATTCTCTAAAAAACACAAAACCCCACCAAAACACAACAGGCTCACCATGTTTAAGGGTTCCAGTGTATGGTACAGGCTCTTCATGCAGAGAAGGCTCCATCCTGAGCAGTGCTTTACAGTGCTAGGGTGTTTTGATAGTGTGCCACTAACTTTGATGGAAGAATGGGCTGTGCAGAGCAACTCAGAACTTGCCAGAATCTGTGAGGGAAGGAGTTTCATTGTACCAATTCTGCATGAAGCAAATATCACTGTATGTGTCGAAGCTCCTTAGTGTCACAGTCAAGATTTTAGTCTGAAAAAACCCACCTCACTGAAGATAAATAACAGCCTGTTAAGTGCAGAATGAGAAACTACTTTTTTCTTTTTGTATCATTTTCTGTTTCGCTTAATCCATCTCTAAAACCATTTTCCTTATGTTTTACAAGCCTTAGTGTGGCTGTGTTATATTTTTATATTTTCATCCCACTTAAAGGATTCTGAAGTAATGGATTTTGGTTTTATAGGCTTGTAATAAAAATCCAAGTCTCTTTTTTTTTGAATCACTTTAGTCATACCTCAAGTTTTGGATCTCGGTTATATCATGTATCTCTTTTCTCTGAGCTTTAATTACTGGGTTTCTTAAATGAAAACGAAGCTAAATCTCTCTAAATTCACTAATATACTGCTTGAAGAGTACTTAGTCTTTCTTCTGACATGTGATCCTAGTTGTGGTTTTGTTTTTAAAATGAAGCATTAAGAGATTGAAGGCACATTTGTGCTTAACGCATTTCTAAACTGTTTCTCTCTTAAATCTTTAACTTGAAAAAATACTCCCCAAAGATGAAAGCATATTTGTCTTAGACAGTGCTTATGTTCCAAAGGTCATCTGTGTTGGCCCCAGGTTTCAAGCTGTGCGTTGTTTAATAACATATCTGCACTTCATCTAGAGCTAGTTACCCCCTCCTGCAAGCAGAGATGTTGTAAGATACCTACAGTACCATTTTGTGATGGTGAAATAGCAGGCATGTTTCATTTATTACATCAAGGGCTTGGTGACAGTCCCGTGGAGATGAAAAGTGCATCTTTTTACTTCATTGCCTGATAATCATTGGAATGGGAAATGCTCTGTGCATGACATGGCATTATTGATCAGATGAACAGCCCTTTTCTTAAAATTTTTATTTGCAAAGTGTATTATGTGGGAGATCTGTGAGATGGAAAGGGTTCTGTCATGTAAATACAGCTGGTTGATGAGTACAGATGTTCAGTGACAGCTTTGCTGTTAGCCTTATTTCAGTCTCGAGACACCCTTTATGATGTCTGGGAGAAATTTACACTGAGCATCAACTTACATTTTTAATCAGAGAATTGTAGGGTTTGGAAGGGCCCTCCAGAGCCCATGGGGTCCAACCCCCTGCCAAAGCGGGGGTCCCTAGGACAGGTCAGGGCTGGAATCTCTCCAGAGAAGGAGACTCCACACCCCCTGGGCAGCCTGTCCCAGGGCTCCCTCACCAGGAAGAAGTTCTGCCCCACAGTGGGGTGCAACTTCCCCTGCTCCAACTTGAGGCCATGGCCCCTTGTCCTGTCCCCACAGACACTGAGAAGAGGCAGCCCATGTCCCCCTGTGTGCCACCCTTCAGTTATTGATCCCCATTGATCAGATCCCCTCTCAGGCTGCTTCTCTCCAGGCTGAACAGCCCCAGCTCACTCAGCCTTTCTTTGCAGGGGAGATGCTCCAGGCCCTTAGTCATCTCTGTGGCCCTCAGCTGGACTCTCTCCAGGAGATCCCTGCCTCTTTTATACCAGGGAGCCCAGCTCTGAGCTTTGCTATGACAACTCTCAGGGAAGGATAAGAGTTGGCTAATACTTCTTAAAGTCAGTGCTATCTTGATTCTGTGCTGTCTAAAGTACTGTGACTCAATGGGTTTAACTCATCAGGTAGAGCTTGAACAGAAACTACTGTACCAGTACTAGAAAGAGCAGTAGTCTGGTTATCAAGTTTAGTTCTGTTACAGTGTTGGAAAAGCTTACCTGCTGTTGTTTCTACAGGTGGGTAAATTGAGGATATACAACCATTGAATTCGACCGAATGCTTAAATAACAAAGCTAGTGTCTCATAAAGTTAGTGTTACTGATGGCTGTGGTAGGCTTCAGTCAGCATTGTTTCTTTTGTGGAAGGGGGAACCATTAGTCACATCCATTTGCATCTGCAGGTATCACATCAGGAATCAGAAAATCCTGTGTACCAAGTTCCATCCATCCACATTGTGGGCTGGTCTTCACACATCCTGTGATGTGTGCTTGACTAACTGAAGCACGGTGGTACGTTTTAAGCATGGCATTCCTCCCACCCTGTCTAGAGGGCTCTACCTGACAACTCAGCAGCCTGGACAAAGACAAAAAGGTCGTCTTTGGTGCCTGGCTACTCCTGGTTTTGATGGGAGATAATATTAGTAGCATAAATTATAGAATCATAGAATGGTTTCAGTTGGAAAAGACCTTCAAGATCATTGAGTCCAACCATCTATCCAGCCCTGCTAGGTCCAACACTAGAGCAACTTCAGAACCTTTCCCCTTGTCCTGTCACTAGCTACCAGGGAGAAGAGACTGACCCCCACCTCACTACAACCCCTTTTTAGGTAGTTGCAGAGAGCGATGAGCTCTCCCCTCAGTCTCCTTTTCTCCAGACTAAACAACCCCAGTTCCCCCAGCTGTTCCTCTTAAGATTTGTCCTCCAAACCCTTCACCAGCTTCGCAGCCCTTCTCTGGACTTCTCAACCATCTCAGTGCCCTTCTTGTAGTGAGGGCCCCAAAACTGAACGCTGTACTCCAGGTGTGGCCTCACCAGCACTGATGCAGGGGAAGGATCACCTCCCTGGTCCTGCTGGCCACTCTGTTCCTGATACAAGCCAGGATGCCGTTGGCTTTCTTGGCCACCTGGGCACACTGCAGCCAGCTGTTGATCCACACCCCAGCAAACCAGTTATGCTGTTTGTCTTCTAAGCTGGTATTGTAAAAAAAAAGACAGAAAACCATTGCTTTGGAGGTGGAAGAGTGGTTGTGAGAGGTTTTTCTCTATGGCCCTGTGTAGAGCCAGGAGTTGGGCTTTGATGATCCTTATGGGACTCTTCCAACTTGGGTTATTCTATGATACTATGAATACAAAGGTCAACCTTTTTTTTTTCTTTTTTTCCCTGATGCTCTCTTCATCAATGTTTCTGCTGCTACCTCTATAAGCAGTTACATCTACGAATGTGGACGTACAAGGAGTTCACAGGGAGGCTCAAGACACTTACCCATACTTAAACCTAGTCAAGTATTGGAACAGGCTGCCCAGAGAGGAGGTGGAGTCACCATCTCTGGAGGTATTTAAAAGGTGTGTAGATGTGCTTGAGGACATGATCTGGAGGTGGACTAGGCAGGGTTAGGCTGTGGTTGGACTCAGTGATCTTAAAGGTCTCTTCTGACCCAAATGATTCTATGATTCAATCAGAGAAGCCTGATGAAGTGATATTCCACTCGTTTCTCTCGTGAGGTGGCAGTGAAGCACACGTTGGTACAGTGAATATGGAAGCATGAGCATTCCTAACGTACCTCTTAAACCTTAAATTTTGCCCAGTGTGCCTGGGATTTATATCCACGGGTCTTTTAGGCATCTTTCCAAGTCTCACCCTGTTTGGTAGACCTGAAAATCCTGAAGAGGAACCTCTTTATGCCCAAATTCCAACAACCAGTTTCACACCACTGCCTAGGCTGCTCTCTAGAAACGACCTTGAAAACCATGGTGATCCACACTGTGCCTTAGAATGTGTGTGCAGGCTGCTGAGGTGCCAGGCTTAGGAGAATAATTGGATTTGGTGTGAGGAGGGGGAGGGAATTTTGTACTCTAATTGACTTTATTTTATAATTTATGACAGGAGTGCCCATTGCCTTGGATATGCATCCTGTCTTATATAAATCTCTTTAGGTATTTGCGTGTGAATATACATATTTATAGACTTGTAAAGCTGTGAGTGCTTTAGGCCCAGGCTGTTCAAGCATCAGCCTTTCATCTTTCTCATGAAAGTTTTCTTTGCTGTTGGATGGTGCTGCTGGATTTTTGACCCAAGTCTGTCATACCATATCCAAGTGCTTGTGTGAAGTACTTTTGATGACTGTTGTTTTGATGAATGTTTCTTCCATCAACATGGGATTTTAATTATTTTTTATTATTTGTTTTATTATATAGTTTTTAATCATTATAATTAAATAATTAGATTTAATAATAATAATAATTTCATAATAATCATTGGGTTGGACCCGATGATCTCTTGAGGTCCCTTCCAACCCCTATGATTCTATGATAATTGAATTTTTTTGCCTAGAAAATTCAAGTGAAGGAATAAAAAACATGGGGGAAAGGTACCCCACAGAACCACTCATAGTGTTGCACATCATGAGATAGGGAGCTGCTTTGGCAGGGGGGTTGGACCCCATGATCTCTCGAGGTCCCTTCCAACCCCTACGAGTGTGATTCTGTAATGGACAGTGTAACACAGTAATTGTCAGCAAACTTCTAGAACGGATGGGCAAGGATGCTTCATTCTGAGTCTGTGGGGAAAACAATCCCTTTGGTAATACCTTCAGTAAAACCAGACTCTGTCTGTAATTTAGAATCTAATCTTTCTCTTCAGAGTATCTTGATTTTATTTCTTTTGTTGTTTAAAGACTGTGTGCTGTCTTTCCCTTGAATTTTTAGGTGTACTTTTCAAATTCTCCTCATCCATAGAAATGTGAAGCACCAGCATTCTTCTTATTGGCCGTTTCTGTTGATTAACAGAGAATTTCCCCTGACTTTCCCTTTGCATTTGTTATAAATCATGCTAGGCAGCTAACTTCTCTGCATGATTTCTCTTGGATAATTAAATCTAGCATTTCCAGCTGCTGTAAAATTTGTTGCCCTTTTCTGTTCTGTTCTGTTTTTTCATGCGGAAGACTTGGACTTCCTCACAGTTTTAATTCTTATTTGGTATCAGTTTATAGGCTGGGGGTAATAAACTGAATGGTTTATTTCCCAGCTCGTGCTGAGAATCGGGATCTTCGTGTTAATCCAAGTATTGCCTTGACAGCCATGAGATGCAAGGCTAGGCAAGCGTTCCATCGCTGGGTATAGCTAGTTGCTTTTTGTTTCCTTGGTTAAAAACAAAATTCAGTGGTTCCATTGATTGATAATGTGATGTATTCTGCTCCTTTTCCCCTTTGGTGTGCTAAGCATGAAATGTTAGATGTTATCTGTATCAGAGACGTTACTAAAAAGTACTGTGAATGAACCGTAAGAATGCCAGACACAGAGACAGCCTGGGAGAAGAGCTCCTGGGGAGCAGCCCTGCTGAGGAGGACCTGGGTGTCATGGTGGATGGGAAACTTAACATGAGCCAGCAGTGGCTCTGGCAGCTCGCAAGGCCAATGGGATCCTGGGCTCCATCAGCAGAGGGGTGACAGCAGGAACAGGGAGGGGATTGTCCCTCTCTGCTCTGCCCTCCTGAGGCCCCAGCTGGAGTCCTGTGTCCAGAGCTGGGGCCCCCAATGCAAGAAAGATGTGGGACTGTTGGAGAGGGGTCAGAGGAGCCACAAGGATGCTCAGAGGGCTGGAGCAGCTGCCCTACAAAGAGAGGCTGAGGGAGCTGGGCTGGTTCAGCCTGGAGAAGAGAAGGCTGTGGGGGGACCTCATTGCAGCCTGCCAGTCCCTGAAGGGAGCAGAGACACAGGAGGGGGGAATCAGCTTCTTAAGCTGCTGTCTGGGCAGAGACTGGCAGGACAAGGGGGATGGAGTGAAGCTGGAGGAGATCTTAGGGGGAAGTTCTTTACAGACAGAGTGGTGAGGGGCTGCCCAGACAGGGGGTGGATGCCCCATCCCTGGGGGTGTTGCAGGCCAGGTTGGCTGGGGCCCTGGGCAACCTTGTGTAGCTCCAGGCCTGGAGGTTGGTGGCCCTGCCTGTGGCAGGGGGTTGGAGCTCTGTGATCCTTGGGGTCCCTTCCACCCCAAACCATTCTATGATTCTATGATCAATTGTGGCAGAATACACGTAAGTCACTGAGAAGGTTTGAGCACCCTAGAAAAGAATTATGAGAAGGTTGTTTGGTGTCTTTGTAGTTTCTGTAGATGATTGTTACTTCTATATGTAACAAACAGTTTTAATCCTTGACTGGGTCACTATACTCCATATAATTTTCAAGAGCTTTTAATAAAAGCTGCTTTTTTCTACAACTTGTGCATCGAATAATCTTTCTGTGGCTCTCCCAACATCCTTTTGTATGAAGTGTTATTCAACACACTTAATAGCAGTGACCTTATTTAAGAGAAGAAAAGATTTTTTGAATGCTTTCAAGGGGTATTCTGTCTTGTAGAATGGGTTATCAGCAATGACTCTTTCCAGAACATACAGAGATAATGGTCGTAGACATCCTGTAATAGTGTAACATCCCATAACAGTGCAAAAACGTAATGTGGCAACACAAAGGAAGCTAGATGTGCCCTCACAGAAGAATAAGGCTTTATATGTTTCTTTATAACAGGGCTTAGTGTGCTCTCAAATTTAGATTTTTAAAGAAAAGCCCGTTGTGTTGGGCAGGTTCAGCATTGCAGCACCATCTGTTGGTAGAAGGAAGAAAAAATTTAGACTAATTTCTAAATGCTTGTTGGTTTTTTTTTTTTGAGGAACTATAAACTCTTTGACAGAGTGCTGAGAGTGGAAGAGTTTTATTTTTTGCATTGGGGGATTAACCAGTTTTGTTCTGCCACAAGATGTTGACAAGGCCCTAAGTGGAAAATTAAATTTCTCATATTCCTGAGTGGCATTTCTTTAGGATTCATTGTGTCACATGAAGGATACTGAAATGAGGAGTTAATGTTGGTTTTGAACATTACAACTTCTTCTTTGTGCTCTGGGAAGTGTTGGGATAATGTGTTGCTTGATTACGA
The DNA here is from genome assembly GCA_013400835.1 of Zapornia atra. Classification (NCBI taxonomy): domain Eukaryota; kingdom Metazoa; phylum Chordata; class Aves; order Gruiformes; family Rallidae; genus Zapornia; species Zapornia atra. Next base: position 33,827 of record VZTU01006558.1, read on the forward strand.
AAGGAGGAGTGAAAGCTTTGTGGTTTCTCTCTCACTGCTTTAAGAAGCAATGGGAGAAGGAATGAAAACTTGCACTAGAATGCCATGACATCTCTCTTTGTTACACCTTAATTTGAAATCAAAATACATTACAGAAATAAGAGCTGTCAAAGATACAATTATATTGTTTCTGAATGGGCTTGAAAGACAATTAATTTTAGAACAACTCTCTCCCATAGACTTCTCCAGTGAAAGAAGTGATGTTATCTTCTTTACTGGTTTTGGATAATTCTCAAATTGAGACACACTATGTGAAGAGTTAAATCTAATAAGTATCAATGTATTATTGGGCTTTTCAATTCATATTGAATATGGAAATGAAGTTGATTCAGAACTGTTATCTATTTCATGTATAAAAAAAAATCTATTCTCATTTTTGTGATGCTAATGAAGTTTATAGCTTTATAATTAATACCTAGTGTTTAACAGCATCTTGTTGGGTCTCTTCCACAATTTATAATCTATGCTATGTTTCATTTACATACTGAGTGTAATTAAAAAGTAATAATAATTCAGGAGTCTTTCCTGTGGAGTGTTTTACACTGTTGGCTCTATGAGGTTTTAACTTTTTTGGTCTTTTTTTCTCTCCTTTTCTATACTTAATACATCTACTTATTTTCCACTTCCTGTGAATCAGAAACTTTCCCTTGTTTTAAAAACTTCTTGTCCCCTCTTGTAAGTACTCTTGCAGCTGACTATTTTCACTCCAGATTATGTGACCTTAATTAAGCTACTCTTCATGACTCTGGCAGTCTTAGCAGGACATGCTCTGGAATTCTTGTTGTTTTAGCATATATTTTAGCAGAAACCTTAAAAAGAACCCCCAACAACAAACCTCTGCTGGAAGGAGTCAAAGACTCAATTCTTGTGACCATATAATTTGGCCTTGCTTCTTTAACAGCTGAATTGAAGCAGCACAGGCATGAAGAAATGGGATGATTAGAAGGGGGAGCATGGTATGCTTCTGCCACGATCTGTCTTCTCTACAGAGCCCTGGGACAGGCTGCTCAGAGAGGTTGGGGAGTCTCCTTCTCTGGAGACATCCAAACCCACCTGGATGCATCCCTGTGGGATTTAGTCTGGGTGATCCTGCTCTGGCAGGGGGTTGGACTTGGATGATCTTTCTAGGTCCCTTCCTATTTAGCTCCCTACCTAGCTAAGCACCACCCATGATCCACAACAATGCTTAGTCCATGCTTCCAAGAGTCATCAACATAAATAAGGTAGTGTCTAAACAGTGCTTTATTAGGATGGGTTTCTGTTTCTTCTGTTTTCTATTTAATTCCAAATTCTAAGCTTCAAACTGCTTGGAAAGAATAACTCTTTCAATTGAATTCTAAACAGTAAGAAGTGAGTAAAATATAATAATTATATTGTGGAATATTTCTCTCTTCCACAGCAGTGATTAATGAATTATTTCTAAGTGTCTTTATGTGAGGAACACAAGTATGGAACTATGAATGTCTGCTCTTATACTGATATGTGCAGGATTTATATAGGGAAGTTTCACTTATTGCAGGTAATCCTTTGTGAATACTGACTTGTGATGCAAATTACTCAAATACTCAGGTAAACATATTTTAGTTATTTAGGGTATTATAGAGCCATGGATGGGTCCTGTCTGTTTTCTGGAACAGAAAACAATTCACAATACACTTGACTAACTTGACCTTTGCATCCAAAATACTTTTGGATGTTAACACAATCCACTTAGAAATTCCATGCAGGTTTTTTTTATCAATTTGCATTAATAATGTTGTTTTGTTTCACAGTTGGATAGCTTGCTGAGACTCAAGAGCATCTGAACTGGGTTAGACCAAAGGTCCTTCAAACTCAGTATTGCCTCTAATGGAGTTGAACAGCACGTGTCTAGGGACAAGTGGAAGAGCAGTGCAGTTATGTAGAGGTGCTTCCTTGGTTCTGCCTGAGTGGCAGGGATCACTGTTTGACAGAGTTGCAGTTCTCTCTATGAAATTCACTTAATGCTTTATCTCCTGGTCAATTGGTGATTCCCCTCCACTTTGAAGACTGGCTATTCTTTTTTTAAACCTGTTTTCTCTGTTTTAAGCAATTTTTATCAATGTAATGAAGCTCCAATACACCCTACCTCCTCCTGCTTCCCTTTAAATATCTTTCTGGCATTCAAACAGTGGGCTTCATGACCTGGATCTTTCTTGTTTGTGTCTCCAGTGGCTTATTGAAAGAAATCTAATGAAGCATGACTTCGCTTCACAAAAGCAACTATGACTCTTGCTAGGGTGTTTATTCCATTATTTGCTTTTTGTTTAAACACAGCTACCAGTTTGCCTTTTAGAAATTCCAGGCTTCTCCATGTGTAATTCCCTGCTGGCCTGCAGGCTCCATTTGCCTTATTTCATTCTTCTGGTGCTGAGACAGTTTGACCAAGAGCACTGTGGGTAATGGCTCACCTGAGTTCTACATCACCTGAGTGAATGCTGTCTCTGGTCTTTTATAACATCTCTGCTAGCACTTCTCTGTGATGGTCTTGTGTTCCAGGAGTTCTTCTTATCTTTTGATCTCCTATTAGCTCTACAGAGATATCTTAATGGGCTCACTGCTACTGATTTGTTTGAATTTATTGCTGCCTTTTGTGCCTTCATGCAGGCATTCCTCAAACTCTTTTGGCCTCCTTCATTCTGGTTTTTAAACTAACATGCTGTAGTTGACATATTTTTCTGTTTTCCTTCTTTAAAAAGACTTCTTGAATAATGCTATTTTCTTACAACATTCTTCCTCGGTGGCTTAGCTGTCCCAGCTTTTTTTTTTTGCTCTTTTAAGAAGCCTTTTGATGGATGGCATAAGTTTCCTTTGAACCCCTAATTTTGTATCTTTTTTTATACAGTTTTTGTGTTGTCTATCAAAACTCTTTCCATGTTTTGCTGCATCTTTTTATGCTCGTAAGATGAAAACTAAGCTACCTAGCAAAGAAATCTCTTGCTTCAAATTAGATGTTCCCATCAGAAATGTTGTTGTTCTCACCTATTCATGAAAAATAAATCAGGAGTGTTTACCTTGTTTATTATTCATACACAGACTTTTATGGTAACTCATGCCAGGCAGTGATTCCAAAATAATCTTCACTAAAGCAGTACAGTGGAGATGAAGTGTAAATTAATACCATTAACAAAGCAAATATCCTATCATGCTGGATTGAAGGCTTTCTTCTAAAAATCCTGTCCAAAGATAACTTGCCTTAGAATCATAGAATGGCATGGGTTGGAAGGGACCCCAAGGATCAGAGAGCTCCAACCCCCCTGCCACAGGCAGGGCCACCAACTTCAGGCCTGGAGCTACACAAGGTTGCCCAGGGCCCCATCCAACCTGGCCTTCAACACTTCCAGGGACGGAGTATCCACTACTTCTCTGGGCAGCCTGTTCCAGCACCTCACCACTCTTTCTGTAAAAAACTTCCCCCTAAGATCTACTCTAACCCTTCCTTCCTTTAGTTTTAATCCATCCCCCTTGTTCTGCCATTGTCTGTCCTTTTAAAAAGTTGAATCCCCTCCTGCTTATCAGCTCCCTTCAGGGACTGGCAGGCTGCAATGAGGTCCCCCCACAGCCTTCTCTTCTCCAGGCTGACCCAGCCCAGCTCCCTCAGCCTCTCTTTGTAGGGCAGCTGCTCCAGCCCTCTGAGCATCCTTGTGGCTCCTCTGACCCCTCTCCAACAGTCCCACATCTTTCTTGCATTGGGGGCCCCAGCTCTGGACACAGGACTCCAGCTGGGGCCTCAGGAGGGCAGAGCAGAGAGGGACAATCCCCTCCCTGTCCCTGCTGCCACCCCTCTTCTGATGGAGCCCAGGATCCCATTGGCCTTGTGAGCTGCCAGAGCCACTGCTGGCTCATGGTATGTTTCCCATCCACCATGACACCCAGGTCCTTCTCAGCAGGGCTGCTCTCAAGAAGCTCTTCTCCCAGGCTGTATCTGTGTCTGGGATTCTTCTGACTCAACTGCCACCCCTGACACTTGGCAATGTTGAACTCATTAGGTTCCCCCGGGCCCATCTTTCCAGCCTGTCCAGATCCCTCTGGATGGCTTCCTTTCCTTCTCCTTACTTCCATGCCTCTTCAACACCGGTGGTAGGAGTTGTTCAGCTTGGAAGGAAAACCACTAGTGACAGTACACCTTTCCCCTAGGTACTTTGTTGTGAATTGGTTTGATCTAAACAAGAAAGATGTTATGTTGCAGTAATTGTGATATTGGTGCTGACAAGGTCACAAAAGGGTCTGAATACCAGGAGGTCTGTTTTCTCACTATTCTAGCTGGTAGGTTGGACCTGAATATTCTGTGTAGTTGTAAACTTTTTCTAATTTATTATTACTTGTACTCAGCATATATTTCTCTATTGTTATGTACTGCTGGTACTCGTGTGTGCTAGTGGTGGGGTACAGACTCACAGACCTTCTGAACTGACCATATTTTACAGTTTAAATGAGACTGCCTGTCCCTTGAATTTACTAGCTCTTAGGAAACTTTCACAGGTAAACTCTGCATGCCCATTCCATCTCTTCTGGCCTGGTTTTATCTCAATCTAATGTTGTAAGAATCTATAGAACCCCTTCATGCAAACTCATTTAGAAAGGGTCCTTTGTACCCTTTGTATTTTATGCAATTTACCCATCCATCCTGAGTTGTCTCTTTCCTTTTCCCCACCTTGGGAAAAATTCTACTGTTTATACCTACTGTGGCAGTGGTTTCCATTCTGAATCCTTCCAGAGTGCTTCTTGGTTCTATTGTATGTGCTAACAGAAGACCTAAAACTGCACCCAGTTGTTTTCTTCCCAGTGGTTCCTCATTCGTTACTTGATTCCTGCCTGCTTGTTGATTACCCTGTACTGAGCTGATGGTTTCACAGAACTATCTGTCATTTTGCCATAATGAGGTGGTGTTATCAAAGGAGTAAAGATAAAGGTGAACTCAGAGTCCATCATTTTCTATCTAAAATTAGATTCTTTCCTACATTTATCTACACTGAAGTTCCTGTGCTGTTTTATTACTGCCATGACTTGGACTTCCAAGCTCCCCCTCCAGCTCCTCACAGCTCCTTCATGATTATATGACTCTGAATAGCTTAGTATCAGCAGCAAACTTGGTCACTTCATTATTCACTCATTCTTCAGATTTCTTTTTTACATATATATTGAACAACCTGAAACAACCACAAACGGACGTGAATTGTATGGTTAATGTTAGTGAGACCAGAACCTTATCTAGTATTTTCTCTCCTCTTCTTCTGGAAGCAGCTTTTCTGATTGTTGTCATTTTACCCTTCCTTTGTCTGCTTTATGTTTTACTTTTCGTTTGGGATGTTGGTCTAGATAAGTCATCATCCCTTCCTAAAATGTGACTTTAAAAATCAAAGCAGTTTCCTCACAGGAGTGGTGGAGAATTTGTGCTTTCTGATGCTGTAAGAGCTTTGATGAAATACAAAGATAATCACAGAATCACAGGGTTGGAAAAGACCTTTAAGATCATCAAGTCCAACCACTCCCATCTTATGCTAAACCATATCCCTGAGCACCTCATCTACCCTTTTTTAAACACATCCAGGGAAGGTGTTATTCTTTGTACAGTTAGCATTTCCATGAAGGGACTCAATCCTTTCCAACTCAGTATATTCTCTGATTCTCTGATAGATGTCAAAAGCATTCTGGGGAAACAAAAAGTCATTTACAGCATTAGATAATTTTAATAATTTTAATATACAAACAGGAACCTGAAATTGCTGTAATGCAGTTTTTTTTTATTCCTGCTAAAACAGAATGGTGAATCAAACAGTTCATAATAGCATTAACTTCCAGATAAAATATTTTCCACTAGTCTTTATAATTCCAGGATTAGTGGAAACATTTATGTCTTTAGATTCTTCCATTGGGGCACAGGGAAGTGAATTATTGAAAAGATAAAAATAAATTTGTTTGCTTTCTGTCAGAGTTCATATCCACAGCCAACCTTGATAGAAGACCAGAATGATTTAGACAAGTTTGCTTTGGAGATTCATAACATATGCTTGCTGGACAGAATTGAGTTATCTCTGCTCTGGAGAGTAAGTTATTGTAGCAGGAGCTGACAGAGATGAAGATAACTGAGGGAAATTCAATTACCTTTTAGTGTTTTCCTTCTAATAGGATTCTTAATGTGAAAAAGATCCTTAGATGATGCTCCTATGTTGCTTTGTGAGATCTGCTTTGATACCTGCATCCAGAATAAAGTGAACTCTTCTTTTCAGGCATTCATTAAGGATGAAATATGCATCCCATTCCTAACTGGGTGTTAACTTTTGATCCAGCACACTGTCATTTGTAGCCCAGATGTATTTGACAGTCTTCTGGCAGTAGCCTTGAATATTCTCTCCAATAGAATTTTATTGTCAAAAGTATTGTTTTTTACAGGAGAAGCCTGTTTATAACAGGAATGGAAGAAAGAGGTCATAAAACTGTAGTTTTCCCCCTATTCTATTTCTGTTTCTGCATGTTTGCTTCCTCATTTGACTCTTCCTGGCACAAGCCCTGGAGTCACAAATGCTGCTCCTGACTGACCTGAGTCCAGGCTGTTGAGTTAAAGCCCATCCTGCTTGTCTGTAGCCAGATCCCATGTGAAACCTCTGCAGTTCTGAAATCACCAGAGTAGACTGGTACATACAGGTATTAGGATGCTACTATTTGTGTTACTTGCAAAATTTCCTATTTTTTAATACTGGCTGATGGTTGAGATGAAAACTTAGAAGGGACCCTGGGAAGCCAGCTCATTCTGCTGCTGTATGGGTGGAAATGTACCACGTCCAAGCTTGTGTACCTGCAATATACTTCCTTTTACTGAGCCCTTAAACTTATGTCTGTAGCTGAATGTAGGTATGTGTGTATCCTCCAAAAGATTTTATTTTTAAACACTGATCCTTACCAGTTTTGGAAGGTAAACTTCTCATTTTATCTGGAGGATTTATCAAAGCACTGGCATGCTTTTCTATGAAAGAAAGAGAGAACAAGTATCTTGGTGTTAGACACAGCATACCTGACCCCATGTAGTGACTGCAGCAATGAGCAGTGCAAGTGGTTTGGTCAGTTCCACTTTTATTTGTTTTCATAGAATGGTTTGGGTTGGAAGGGACCTCAAAGCCCATCTAGCTCCAACCCCCTGCCATGGGCAGGGACACCTTCACTAGCCCAAAATGCCCAAAGCCCCATCCAACCTGGCCTTGAATCCTGCCAGGGATCCAGGGGCAGCCACAGCTTCTCTGGGGAACCTTTGCCAGGGCCTGACCACCCCCATAGACATTAGGAAGAAACTATTTACTAATCTAAATCTACCCTCAGATTATACCTACCCTCTCTCAGATTATAACTGGATATCATCTCAGATTATATCCAATTTAAACCTTGCCTTTTCCAGTTTAAAACCATCACCTTTCATCCTACTGCTTCATGCCCTGTTACGTGCTGTTTCAGTGTGTCCCATAACTGTCACTTCCATGTGTTTATGTAATGGCTTTTATCCTTTCAGTGGTTTCTTTAATTTCTGTGCAGGCTGGGTGGAAGCTGGTGATGTTGATGAGTTGCTGCACTTTCATTCAGTACATCTAATGTTAACAAGTGAACCTTAATTAAGAGGGGATGTGATCAATGGGGATCAATAGCTGAAGGGTGGGACACAGGGGGACATGGGCTGCCTCTTCTCAGTGTCTGTGGGGACAGGACAAGGGGCCATGGCCTCAAGTTGGAGCAGGGGAAGTTCCACCCCAATGTGGGGCAGAACTTCTTCCCAGTGAGGGTGAGGGAGCCCTGGGACAGGCTGCCCAGGGGGGGTGGAGTCTCCTTCTCTGGAGAGATTCCAGCCCTGCCCTGTCCTAGGGGCCCTGCTTTGGCAGGGGGTTGGACCCCATGGGCTCTGGAGGGCCCTTCCAACCCCTACCATTCTGTGAATCTGTAATTCTCATAAAAATTCAGATTCTTGTTTTAAAAACCCACTAAAGGTGTGTTGCTTGTTTATCTTGGATGGCAGTTGTGCTCTGAACATCGCAAAGCTCCCAGCACCAGGCTCTATTATTTTACATTGAATTAAAGTAAATTAGCAAAATCTAATTAGGCAGCATTTGTGCAGTTGTACCATGTAAATCTGTGTTGTGCTGTTTTCATTTAAACCAAGTGAACAAGAAAAGTAGGAATTTTAAAGCAGTGGTTGTGGGCTGGGTTTAGTCCCTGTTTCACATCCCTTGGTACAAGGATCTAGAGTTATTTGAGTGTTTTTAACTTAGGCTGCTGTAAATTAAAGCAGAGACTGGTGTCTTCTCACACTTTGAGTAGTCAGAACGTTTCAAATCCTGTCTTTTTCTGGATCCTAAAATCACAGAGTTTTAAAAAGAAATAAAATTATCCTCCCCCAACAATTTTGACAGTCAAATGTCAATCTCTCAAGGCTGGTAAAGCTTTTTTTCAGAATAAAACCTGTTAATTAAAACCCAGAGCTCTTCATGTCCATCTCATGCTCTTCTGAAAGCCCAAAATTGTGTTACATAAATATGAGGGAGCCAGTCACAAAGGGGAAAATACCTCAGTTGGAGTGAAATAGAAAAAACTCCTAGTTGGAGTGAAATAAAAATACCCACAGCTGGCTGAAAGAAGGGGTGGGGAGAAAAGAAAGTTAAAATAATTTGCTTTTCAGAGCTTGATGCTCTAGGAACTCTGACAGGAGGCTTTGAGTTAAGGCAGAGGTTAAGCTGAAGCTGGGATTGTGACTGCTTAACATGTTTCCAAAGTGAGTGGCTAGGAATGAATTTAAAGAATAAAGATTTATGCTATAAAAGACTGTATTTTAAGAATCCTTCCTGTTTGCTTCTGGATTGTTTTTTTTTCTTTAATCCTTGCCATTTCATCATCTTAAAATATCCTCCTTTTAAAGTACTGGGTCCTCTATAAGAATAAACCTCCCAAGAATTTTAATTTACTGTAAAGTGAAGAGCAAGTTGTGTATGGATGTCAGAAGCTTGTGAGTCAGCAGCACTGAGCATGCTATTTTTTGGTAGACATATGAAGAAGATCCCATATAATCCTTTTTTCCCCCACAGATTCTCTGTTAATCATTTGAAATTCCTCTGAGAAAATAAAAAAGCCTTTAATATTTTCCCTAATGAATAAATATTTTCCCTAATAATGAATGAAAATGTTTCTGCAGATACAAATGAAGGTGCAGTGACTTAATGGAAGCTAAAGGGTTTGTTGTTTTTTTTTCTGTGTACTGGAAGCAAATACTTTGCCAGGAAATGTGTTTGTTCTATTTAGCTGTGCTGCTCAGGGGTGGCAGCAGGGACAGGGAGGGGATTGTCCCTCTCTACTCTGCCCTCCTGAGGCCCCAGCTGGAGTCCTGTGTCCAGATCTGTGGCCCCCAATACAAGAGAGATGTGGGGCTGTTGGAGAGGGGTCAGAGGAGCCACAAGGATGATTAGAGGGCTGGAGCAGCTGCCCTACAAAGAGAGGCTGAGGGAGCTGGGCTGGGTCAGCCTGGAGAAGGGAAGGCTGGGGGGGGACCTCATTGCAGCCTGCCAGTCCCTGAAGGGAGCTTATAAGCAGGAGGGGATTCAACTTTTTAAAAGGATAGACAATGGCAGGACAAGGGGGATGGATTAAAACTAAAGGAAGGAAGGGTTAGATTAGAATCATAGAATCATAGAATCACAGACTGGTCTGGGTTGGAAGGGACCCCAAGG
>VZTU01006558.1:49089-56589 GCA_013400835.1 Zapornia atra
ACAAACAGTTTATTTAGATTCAGATTCTTTTTTTTTTTTTTTAATCTTCAAATCAGATAAAAGGCAGGAAAAGTGGATAAATGAGCTTTGGAAAACTATAGGTTGCAGAGATGAGAAACCATTGCATTGTGTTCAGTCCATTAAAACAAGAAGAAATAGAAGAGATACTTTGATAAGTGTTCTGCTGGTGTTAACCTTGATGGCTATTATCGGGGGGGATGATGCTATATCTATTTCATTGGCTTAAGCTTTTTTCATGCTGAGAGAAATCAATACTTGGAGTCGTTGGATGACAGAGGCATCACTTCAGAATTGACGGTGGCTGTCAGACGTTGTCATTGGTTGACTTTTGTTCGCTGTTGAGGTTTTAAGCTTTCATTTTTCTAAGTCTTATTCAGGAGTCTTTGTAAGATTTCCCTGGGTAGCATTTTTTTTTAGTCCAGACTTTAAACCTCAGGTCAGAGGTCAAGTGCAAAGATCTGTGAAAGCGAAGGATGGAGGAGCTCCTTCATTTCCTAAAATATCCTTATTTTTGCATTAGTGGCAAGACTCCATGTTACCTTAAGGGTGGCTTTTCATAGAATCATAGAATCATAGAATGGTCTGGGTTGGAAGGGACCCCATGGATCAGAGAGCTCCAACCCCCCTGCCACAGGCAGGGCCACCAACCTCCAGGTCTGGATCTACACAAGGTTGCCCAGGGCCCCATCCAACCTGGCCTTGAACACTTCCAGGGACAGGGCATCCACTACTTCTCTGGGCAGCCCCTTCCAGCCCCTCACCACTCTCTCTGTAAAAAACTTCCCCCTAAGATCTAATGTAAACCTTCCCTCCTTTAGCTTTAGTCCATTCCCCCTTGTCCTGCCATTATCTGTCCTTTTAAAAAGTTGAATCCCCTCCTGCTTATAAGCTCCCTTCAGGGACTGGCAGGCTGCAATGAGGTCCCCCCACAGCCTTCTCTTCTCCAGGCTGAACAAGCCCAGCTCCCTCAGCCTTTCTTTCTTTCTAGGGCAGGTGCTCCAGCCCTCTAATCATCCTTGTTTTCCTCTTCAAGATGCCCACTGAGGTGGCTTGTTCACAAAGCAAGTAGCTTTTAGCTGAATTACACAAAGGAACTGGCATATGTAAAAGTGTTCAGGGTTGAAGAATCACAGTAAAAAGGTGTGATGCTGCTTTTACAAACCTCCTGTGGTTAAACTTTTTCATAGCTTGTAGAAAGCAGTACAGTGTCATTGTGGGACCACGGAGGTGCACGTGCAGAGGAAATCTTTTACTTGACATTTTTGTAAAGATCAAATGTAAAGTATTTCTGAAGGCACTAGTTTCAGCCACTGGAATACAGACAGGCAGCATATCCCAAATCACCTTGTCAGTCTTTTGCAGTTGTATTTCTGGGCTGTTTCCTGCACACAGAATGTGTTGCCTTCTCCTTTCTGTAACTTGCCTTTTGGGTGACCTTGTGCTCCTTCAGAGTTACTGTTCCTTCAAGAGAAATCTTGGTTTTGAAACAGCCTGTAGCATTGTCCAAGCAGGGAACAGGAAAGGGGGAAAAACCCTGTTACGCTGTGCCATAATTGCAAAGGGAAGGTTTCTGTCCCACCCTGGACAGAGGGTAGATAGAGAACAAGGCTCTTTACTCCATACTGTGTCAGAGGGACACAGGGACCTGGACAGGCTGGATTGATGGGCCGAGGCCTATTGCATGAGGATCAACAAGTCCAAATGCTGTGTCTTGCACTTGAGTCACAACAACCCCATGCAAAGCTACAGGCTTGGAGAGGAGTAGCTCGAGAGCTGTCTGGAGGAGAAAGACCTAGGCGTGTTGAACATGAGCCAGCAGTGTGTCCAGGTGGACAAGGCCAACAGCATCCTGGCCTGTATCAGGAAGAGTGTGGCCAGCACAGCCAGGGAGGTGATCCTTCCCCTGTGCTCAGCGCTGATGAGGCCACACCTGGAGTACAGTGTTCAGATTTGAGCCCCTCACTATAAGAAGGACGTAGTGATGCTTGAGAAGACCAGAAAAAGGCTACAAAGCTGGTGAACGTTTGGGAGGACGAATCTTAAGAGGAACAGCTGAGGGAACTGGGGTTATTTGGAGGAAAGGAGAGAGAGAGACCTCATCACTCTCTGCAACTACCTAAAAGGTGGTTGTAGTGAGGTGGGGGTCAGGCTCTTCTCCCTGGTAGCTGGTGACAGGACACGGGGAAATGGCCTGAAGTTGCATCAGGGGAAGTTTAGGTTGGACATCAGGAGACATTTCTTTACTGAAAGGGTTGTCAGATACTGGAACAGGTTGCCTAGGGAGGCGTCCCAGTCACCATCCCTGGAGGTGTTTAAAAGAAGAGTAGATGTTGTACTTGGTGACATATCTAGTGCTGGACATAGCAGGGCTGGATAGATGGTTGGACTCAATGATCTTGAAGGTCTTTTCCAACTGAAACCATTCTATGATTTTATTAAAAGGTTCTGCTTGATACACTTCCATGTTGTAAAACTTTTAACAGCCAGTGAATTTAAGACTTTTAGTATATCACCTGTGGAGTGTATCTATGAAAATACATTTTTCTACTTGTTTGTTTCATCATGAATGTGACTGCAGCACTTCTGTGGTGATACCTTCAGCACTCCTTTGCCCAAACTAATAACAAAAGCAAGTAGTCCAAGCACTAGTGGAAAGAAGGCTTGACAAATTCATTTCCAATGATCAGGATTTAGTGTGAAGTATTAATATAGATCACTCACCTGATACCCTGGTGTTGCACCTCTGAATGTAGTGGGTCAGGTGAACCTGAAGGCATCTGGAAAATGAGAAAAAAAGTAATAATAAAGTAGAGAAGCAGAAATGTGTTAGTGCATCCAGAACACTCCAGTTGTTAGTGCATCCCAAGAGTCCAATGGTGACTGGCTGAGTTGGGATGTGGCGCTCTCCGTTTGGGAGCTGGGGGTGTTCAGCCTGGAGAAGAGGAGGCTGAGGGGAGACCTTATCACCACCTATAACTACCTGAACGCAGGGTGCAGAAAGGTGGGCGATGGGCTCTTCAGCCAGGGGACAGGAGATGGGACGAGGGGCAATGGGCTCAAGCTGGGCCAGGGCAGGGTCAGCTCAGCTGGGAGGGCAAAGTTCTTCCCTGGCAGAGTTGTGGGGCTGTGGCACAGGCTGCCCAGGGAGGGGGCTGAGTCCCCACCCCTGGGGGTGTTTAACAGCTGGGAAGATGAGGTGCTCAGGGATATGGTTTAGCACAGGACAGGGACGGTTGGACTCGATGATCTTAAAGGTCTTTTCCAACCTTGTGATCCTGTGACTTCTTTTGTTGGAGCCATTCATCATTCACCCCTGTACTAAAGATTATTGGAGGGAGAGAAATAGCTGAATATCTGACATATATCCTGGGTAGGGACCACTGGACAATTGAAGAATCACCTTTATGATCAAGGAGAAGATGATTCTTGCAAAACTTTTGTAATGCTAGTAGCTAAGTACATGTGTGCTGGATATTTGGCAGAGCCAGTGGCTTCTTTCTGGTTTTGTTTGTAAAATATTTATCATAAAGAGTGTGCTGTGATTAAGAGTCCCCCCTGGAGTGATGTTATAATATTATGGGGTTACTACATGTGGGTGTATCTCAGTTTTGGTGGCTAATTGCAAATTGCTATTCATATTAAATGCTCAGTTTGCTGAAAAGTGGAGTCCTGTGCATTCCCATTTTGTAAGGGGCTGATTCTGTTTCCATGTCAGGAAGTTGCCAGGACAAGAAAATACCATTTTTTTCCTGCCTTTGAATGTCAGGGCTACACTTTGAAAAAAAATCTGTTGTATTTAATGAAGGATGCCTTCAAAATTACATCAGAAAGAGACCTTCTTTTTTTTTTTTAAAGAGGTACAAGTTCATTATATCTTTTACAAAACATTCTAGTTTGATTTCCATTTTATCATGTTTTAAGGTCAAATGTGACTTTAATGTTCCATAAAGAGACAGAGATTGATAATGGGGAAAGAATAACCCCCTAATGTGATTTATATCTATGGATTTTATGTCAGATATGAAAAGTTGCTGTTCAAATTGTAAAGGAGGATCCATTAAAGAGCACTTTAAAACATTTTACTACTTAGCTTACCTTATACACTTGTTTTTTAGAATCCTGCCCTTTCAGGCAACTTAAAAATAACAGAGCTTATGAAACATTTACAAAGTGCTGCAAAAAATCCTCTGAGTCATCACAGGTGCAAAGTAGATTAATGTATTGGAAAAGACAGCAGTATTTAAAAAAGAGCTAGAAAAATCTTGTTTAGTGTCAGTTGTGATTTAGCCATCTTATATTCTTTTTTTTGTCAAGAGGGGTGGCAAAGTGCTACGTTGTAGGACTAGAAAAGCCAATTTTTGATCTCTCTTTGACATGGGAAGTCAGCTGCTCGTTCTTCACTCCTCCTGGATGTCTGCTCATCAGGTGAGAGTTGCTCTAAGCTGTGGGGAAAATGATGAGGAAATTTATAAATATATTAAATTTTTAAAACAGGTCTTTACAAATCTGTTAGTACATTTTTGTTATAAAATGTCTATGAAAAGCTTCACAGCCCCAAATTTTATTTTCCTAGGGTTTTTTCCCCTTTCTTCCTAGCTTTCTCTTGTGTATGACATATTTGTATATGCATGTATATAAATAATAATCACAGCCTGCCTGTTTGATGTGCAGCACTTTACTCATTCTTGTATGTATTAAAAACCCATTGCTACTGTTTTAAACCTAAAAAGCCTTCTGCTACTGTGCTGTTACCTAAGCTCTAAGAAATAATTGTACTAGTGTCTGCATCAGCTGTGCTTCACAAAGAAAAAGCAATTTTTTTTGTTGTTAGGCAGACGTTTGTGTCCATCCTCCTAACTAGATCATAGAATAATCCAATCATTGGCAAAGGCTGAAATGCTTTGTCTGGCATATGCTAGCTGTGGAATTGCCAGATGAAAACTGAAATTAGAAACAGGGAGTGCTGAAGTGGGGAAAAGCCTTTATTGTTTCTACTGGTATTCGAATCTGCTGGTCTTTCACATCCAGTGGGTTGAGGAGGGAGTGATCTAAATTTGGTGCCTGGTTTATTTTGAGTTCTCTATGAACAGACTGGTTTTTCATTGGATGAACAAAAACTAGAATGGCAAGAAACTGTTGTAATCTTTGGTAGTTTTGAGTTGTGTTTCTTGGTGGGGCTTTCAGTTCTTATTTGCTAGTATTTTTGAGTTTGGAGTAGCTGGGCAAACAGCAGTGGATTATACAACAGGTGTAGTTCAGCTAGGAAAATGAGTAACTTCCCATGCTGGCCTGCAAAGCTGCTCAGCTTTGAAAAGCCATTTGGTCTTCTGGTCATCTTCTCCTTAGGTATATATTTATAGAGACAACAGCAAATGGTTAGCTGCCCAAAAAAGACGACTAAGGAGGGACCTTATTAATGTATATCAATATCATAAGTATGGGATGCAGGGAGAAATGGCCAGCCCCTTTTCAGTGGTCTCTGGGGACAGGACAAGGGGTGATGGCCTCAAGTTGGAGCACGGGAAGTTCCCCCCCTAATGTGGGGCAGAACTTCTTCCCGGCGAAGGTGAGGCAGCCCTGGGACAGGCTGCCCAGGGGGTGTGGACTCTCCTTCTCTGGAGAGATTCCAGCCCTCACCTGTCCTAGGGACCCTGTTTTGGCAGGGGGTTGGACCCCATGGGCTCTGGAGAGCCCTTCCATCCCCTATGATTCTGTGATCTACCAAAGAGTCACAGGAGCAGAGCGATCAGCCAGCTGGCATTTGTTATTCTGAATCTTCCCTCTTTCTTTTCCCACTTACTTTGATATAAAATAGAAGTGGTTGTGCCTATATTTTATTATATAATCAGGCCACTAACATATTTATTGAGTGTGGTTAAAGAATTCACAACCAAACAAGATCCTCTGCTTGGCCCTCTGGACAGATGTACCATGGGCAGCTATGCAGTACCTCAGTTCTCAAACTTGCAAAATGAGCTTAATTAATTTTTTCTCAAGTAACTAATTATGAGGTGCCTCAAAGTTGGATAACATAATTAAACCACAAAGTAATCAAGTCTTTACTTTCTTCCCAGTCACTGTGTGCCCAGTATTCTGCAGACAAACGGGAAGAAGAAAAAATGTGTCATCATTTGATAATGGCAGCGAAGTACCGAGACCAAGTGACTTCAACTCAGCTGATACAGAAAATTATCAACATTCTGACAGACAAGCACGGAGCCTGGGGAAGCTCTGCACCAAGGTAAGTCATTTTTTGGATGCTCTACAGTATTTTATCAGAATTGAGCTGTGCTCAGGTGGTCAAATTTAAAGGTAAATAAGGTTTTTCAGTTAGTTTCCCAAGGTAATGTAGAAAAGGTAAAAGGAATGCCTCTGTGTTTAGCATGAGTGAATGTCAAAGAACAAGTGTCTTGTTAAAACAGCAAAAACCAGGGTGATTTTCTTGTGACTCTAAACTTTGCCATAAATGGATAGCATTTATTTTGAATGCCCACCTTTTATTTGCACAATAATCTTAAAAAGCAAATGTTTTCTTAGAACCAGCTTTCTTCATGATGCATTATGTGGTTCAAGATAAAACCACAATTAAGAAACCTGTTTTCTGTTCTGCCAAACTTTAAATAAACTAACGTCTTTTTAAGTTAGAGGGGAAATGACAGGGGTTGGATTAGGAATTTCAAGGTGAAAACAGTACTGTCAAACTAGTTCTCCTTCTGGGGTTCTCAGTATGTAACTTAATTGTAGTGATACTTACCTAACTTCTTTAGCACAAGTCACAGCTAAAGCTTCACTTAGAAATCTAAAATGCAAGTTCAAGTCCTTGTAGTACATCCTTAATTAAGGCTTAAGAATAACTGGAGCAGATTTAGGCTTGGAATGGAGTTAGGCTAGGATATACCACATTGAATATGCTAGTATATTGAGATAGCATTATTTCAATGCAGTGGAATAATAAGCATGAGAAATACGTGAGCAGACAACAAAGTTTCCCCCAGTAACCTTTATTCATTGTTCAATTACTGCTTGTTCTCTGGAAAGGAAAAAAAAACCCCACCCCCCCAATCATCCAAGCACTAATAACCTCTGTGATATACAATAACATAAAGGAAACGTTATGAATAAAATTAACTGGAAGTCTTAAAATTAAGACTATTACAGCATTGAATGTCTGTTTGCTGTAAATACCAATTTTGGGCTCTAGGGTCATAAGGGTAAAAATGAAAAGTTGAGATAAGTGTTTAATGTTTTTCTTAAGTAAATTGTGCTTAAATATATAAAGACTTATTTAAGAAAAAAATTATGAGGGTGTATAAATCTATTTCAACATTTATAGGAGATTTTAATTACTGAATTCCATACAGTTTTAAAGGAAGGCTTGTAGTACAGTTGGGTAAACCCAGATTTCTTTAATTACTTGGCATGTCTATAGTTTTGGTCAGTGTGTACCATGTGCTTTTGTCCATCTGTTTGTGTCTCTGG
>VZTU01006558.1:59089-86035 GCA_013400835.1 Zapornia atra
CTTTGAAATTTTCAAAGAATGGGCAGTTATTACTTGAAGCAACGAACCTACGACACGATGTTAATAGCTTTCCTGAGTTTATAATTGCATCAAAATTCAGCTGAGACATTCTGGAGCATTTTCTCTTGTTTTCTCCCTTGAAATAAATTTTAGGGTTGGATTTATTTTTAAAAAAAAATAAGTGCTGGGTATGCTCAGTGGTGTCTCAGTCCATTTTCTTGTGACACGGTCACCAATACATAGAATTTCAAAATTCTGTGTCCTCAGAGTAAATGTGACCCGATGAAGATACATAATTTTTCATCAGCCTTAACTTCTTCAAATGCTTTTATTCTTGACTCCTAACCCACCCTGGGGATTTTGCATTTGACAACAGTGTAAAACAACATTCATTGCTCTCTGTGGAGCTTTAGAGATGCTAAGAAATTCTTCATAGCCAGAATTGACAATAACATAGCAAGATGACTTAATTAAACCTTAGCATGCTCCTATTTGTGTTGTCCTTGAAAAGATAGAAGACAACAGAAGTTGAAGCAAAAGAAGGGGGGTGGGGGAAAGGCAGAAAAAGGCAACTGGCATTAAGGAAATGAGGGATTTGATTTTAGTTTTAAAATCATTTCAGTAAAATTAGGATGAACACATACTTCTGCTTAAATGTGGTGCATTTGTGCTCCTTTTTCAATATGTGCTTTCTGTATTAAATGAAAAATGAGCTGTGATGGAAGATATAAGTTGCTTTCCACCATTACAGCAAGAGATCTGAGTTTAATGAAGTTTAATACAGTTTAATGACTGAAAATGCTAACCACTTCTGGGTAACTTTAGAGGAAAGTTTTGATCACCTAGAGAGATGCAGCTTTGCAAAACTGCTATCAACAAATAAGCCTGTGAAAAGCATACACATTGAAAGCTTCACATCTTGTATGTTATGTCATTTCTCTCACCAGAGAGGGAAACTCCTCATTTTGTCTCAGTGTTTGCCTGTGTTGGCAGGATCCAGATTAGCTGTGTCTTTTCCAAAGAGACAACTTTAGAGATAGAGCTGAAATGAAAAGGGGGTTTATTAGTAGATGTGAAGAAATTTTGATTTTTTTTTAACCCAGGGCTAATATACTGAAGGCTTGGATGCAGTTTTCTTTCAAGATGGAGCAAGTTGAGAACTTTCATTAAATTTCTCTGCTTTCATTCTAGAGAAGTAGTATGGTTTGGTAGAGATTGCAGGATTAAAATGTATAAAACACTGTCTCACATGAGACTGAATGCAGCAGCTTCAGAGGAGAGCCTTTTCCTTTCCTTCCATTCCACAAATTCTGGGGTACCTCAAGCTACAAATAACTAGTTGGTTGAGGTAAAAATAAAAACTATAATAATCATGGGGGAAAAAAAAAATCTCACTTTTGACATTCCATTCCATTATCATTTGTTTATAACTTTTAATTCTTCACTACCTATAGTGATGCTATATATATTAGCTTGGATTTGCAAAGTAATAAGGCCATTATAGAGCCCTTAGTCTCAGGGATTAAGTTTGTAGTATTACAAGCTCATCCAACAAACCTAAGTCTGAATTTAAGGTTCTCAATTCAAAAAGGTGAAATTTGGAGACTAAAGAAGGTGGTTAGTGAGGTCAGCAAGGTTAAATGCTCTTGAATCCTAGGATTTCTTAACTGCAGATGTTTCTGGGGCTTGTCTCTTGATCATGAAGAGTGTAGATCAGGCTTAACTTTATGAACAGTTTCTTCAAAGAGAATGTTGGGAGTAAATAGGGAGCCTGCAAACTTTGAAGGGCAAAATGTCTTCTCAGTAAAGAAACATGCCTTAAAACATTCTAAGAATGTCTTAAAACAATATCTCAAAGGTTAAAGTGAAAACTATGAGAAGCTAAACCGCATTACCCTTCCAAAGCAAAATAACTATTCAAGGAGCTCACTAAAAAATGCAGGACTACAAGGAGAGAAGACTTAATGCTCCTGTCATACAATATGGAGTGATGGTGGAGGAGTCTTGCACTTGTCCATATTCTAAATGAGTTCTTTTGCTCAATTATTGTTTTTTAACCTATTGTCATGACTTTGTTTCAAGCTTTTACTGTTCTGGTCTTGTTTCTTGTAGTTCCATTTGTTGAATTCCTATACTCAGTCTTGGAAGCAGGAGTGGATAAATGGGTGGAATGTCACAATGACTGGGTTCATAAGATGTTCTCCTGAGCCATCAGTACAATGATGAAGGCACTATGTCTCCATTACTTCTACAGGGAGTTTTGTATAACATGAACCACTGAACCAGGAGTTGAAATGGCATGTTGGCCATGAACAATGCATTATCTATGAGTTATGTGAGGTCTAGGTTGAGTTTTTTCTAGTGATGGACTCTGTGTAACAGAAGTCTTTTGATACCAACCGAAGTGATTTTTCCTTGAATGCAAAGAACATCTTTTTTTTTCCCCAATTCAGGGCTGAAATTGAATCTGATTAGGATTTCCAACTAAATACTGGTTTGATAATATACATTTTTGTTTCAAAAAACTTCCTTATTTTGCTGAGACCTGAAGAATGTCTCGCTCTGTATGGGGGCACAGAAGGAAGAAGTGGTTTGGTGATGTTTACCCATTAGTAAACTGATGGGTAAGTTGTCTACCTGTAGTATGGCAAGGCCAGGTCTTCAGATCCCTCTTTTACTGGAAACAAAGTTTGAGATGTTCTCTTGGCGAAGAGGTAGGAAGTTGGGTTTTTTTTGTCTGAGATGAAAAAAATTGAGGGAAGAATTTAATTTTCATCTTCCAGAGCCCATATCAGTGCTCAGACTTGCATCTGCAGACATAGACATTGACCAGCTTTTATTGGGAAAAAGACACAGCAATGCACTGGGAGGACTAAAAAGAATCCCACGTGAATATAAGCAAATGGCACTTCTTTAGTTGATGTATGCAGAATGTTTTCATCCACGTGACTCCAGTAAATGAACTTCTGTTCATTGTGCAAACATAGAAATACGTTCTGATTCTAAGAACTGTACCTGATTATAAAGAGAAGACTTTCAGGATTTCCCTCTGGCAAAATACACCTTTGTTTGGGTTTTTCACTTTCCCCTACCTGGCCTAGGAAACCCGCCCCTGGCTGGAGACAAAAGCAAACCACATCTCAGGAGCTTACCTCTTTCCCTCCAAAATCCTCTGATAGAAGGCTATAAATGTTGCTGAATTTAAGGAAGTGTCAGGTACAAGGTTTGGTATGAAACGGGCACTTACCACAGACATGACAACTCTAGCTTCTGCTTAATCCCATCAGCCTTCTGCTACACAAACCATGACAGTGCCACCATAACATCAGTATAAACCCCTAGAAAGCAAAGAAAACATAGTACTCACTGCATAAACTCAGCCACAGCCTCTCTGTCACAGAATCACAAGGTTGGAAAAGCCCTTTCAGATCGAGTCCAACCATCCCTGTCCTATACTAAACCACATCCCTGAGCACCTCATCTCCCCGTCTGTTAAACACCCCCAGGGGTGGGGACTCAGCCCCCTCCCTGGGCAGCCTATGCCACAGCCCCACAACTCTGCCAGGGAAGAACTTTTCCCTCCCAGCTGAGCTGACCCTGCCCTGGCACAGCTTGAGGCCATTCCCCTTGTACTATCTCCTGTCCCCTGTCTGAAGAGACCATCACCCACCTCTCTACAACCTAGCTTTGTGTTGTTCTCCATATGCCTTCATCTGCTCCATAGCTTTGTTAGGATATTTGTGTTGTATGAACCTATCGGTAGGTTATACCAGAAATTGGGCATTTGGTAGCTTTAAATGAAGGCAGCTCTCTGAACAAATTCAAACACCTCTGTAAAAGGTCAGTCTTGCCAACATAATTGCATCAGCAGCCCAGGCTGGTGCCAGTGTTGGTCAAAATTCCATCTTCCCCTATTCTTGACTGATGCAGACCATCAGAAGCATGCAAAGCACGCAGACTGGACTGGTGAGCTCCCAAAATCAGCCTGTCAATACATCCGTATTGGTGCAAGGGCTTGTGTTACTGTTTTACTGGTACATCTTTTTACTGTGATAAATGTTAAAAAAGGTGAAGGAGGGACAGTGGAAAGAGGTTGTATCTTGACAGCCTAATGAGGTCTTCATAGAGTAGTCACCAGTCCAAAGCTCTGGGCCAGTTTAGGTAAAAGCAGGTGTTTACTTTTAGCTTTTCTGTACTTTGTGTTGCTGTTTAATGGATTAGAACATTTACATTTATAGAATGAAATTATATCACAGAATCCCAGACTCGTAGGGGTTGGAAGGGACCTCGAGAGCTCATGGGGTCCAACCCCCTGCCAGAGCAGCTCCCAGCTCATATTGCACAGGTCGGTGTCCAGACGAGTCTTGAATCTCTCCAGAGAAGGAGACTCCACACCCCCTGGGCAGCCTGTCCCAGGGCTCCCTCACCCTCACTGGGGAAAAGTTCTTCCCCATGTTGGTGCGGAACTTCCTGTGCTCCAGTTTGCAGCCATTGCCCCTTGTCCTGTCCCCACAGACACTGAAAAGGGGCTGGCCGATTCCCCCTGCATCCCCTGCCTAAGATATTTATAAACACTAATTAGGTCCCCCCTAAGTCTTCTTTTCTCTAGACTGAACAGTCCCAGCTCTCTCAGCCTGTCCTTGTAGGGGAGATGTTCCAGGCCCTTAATCATCTTCGTAGCCCTTCTCTGGACTCTCTCCAGGAGATCCCTGTCTTTTTTATACCAGGGAGCCCAGCACTGGGCACAACACTCCAGGTGGGGCCTGACCAGGGCAGAGTAGAGGGGGAGGATCACCTCCTGTGACCTGCTGGCCACACTCCTCCTGATGCCCCCAGGATCCCATTGTCTCTCTCAGCCCCCAGTGCACACTGCTGGCTCATGGCCAACCTGTCACCCACCAGCACCCCCAGGTCTTTCTCCACAGAGCTCCTCTCCAGCAGGTCACCCCCAGCCTGTCCTGATACAGACAGTTATTCCTCCCCAGGTGCCAGACTTTACACTTGCTCTTGTTGAGTTTCATGAGGTTTCTCCCTGCCCAGCTCTCCAGCCTGGCCAGGTCTCTCTGGATGGCAGTGCAGTGTCCTGCGTGTCATATCCTATGTTATTTTTTGCTTCTGCTTTAACTAGTTAAAGAATTGCTAAGAAATAAACTGTAAAATAAGCGGACCTAGAAAAGAATTACCTGTTATAATGGTTTAAAAAACACCCCCAACATTTCTGGACCTAAATTTTGAAAAAAACCCACCCAGTTTGCTAATAGTTTCTTTCCTATAGAAATAATCCTTGTGCTGAGATACTGCCTGGTGTAGGCAAGTCCAGTACTGCAAAGAGGGTCTTGAGTGATGGATCTGAAAAAAAATGGAAGTGTTGTGCAGAACAGAAGTGAGAGGAATATTTACAGAGTCATTTTATGATAACATTTACTTTTCATGTGACATATATATGAAAAGCTGAATGTACAGTAGAGCTGTAAAGTTTTCCATGTGCTGTGGTGCTACTTGGCTGGATGACCTTCCAGATGTTGCTGAAGTTGAAGTTTTTGGAGTTCTGTTAAAATACACACACACCCCAAAATATATATACAATTTTTTTCAGCAATCACATAACAAATAAAAAAAATCTCATTAGAGTTGTAATCTGATCATTTCCATGTAAAATTTTAGAAAAAATAATGTGTGTGCTTACCTAAGTGGGGAAATAGAAAGAATCTGATCTTTTACATTTTTTTATATATTTATTATTTTTGCTTTCCCCTCCACAGACCTGGTTAATTCTTGCTTCAACCTCACATATCCCAAACCAAAAGAAGAACAAAGCCATCTAACCCATTTTTTTTTCCAAGGCATTAGAGTTCTTAATGTTCTCTGATTATTTTATATATATTCAAAAGTGCAGAGGGTTGTTTGGTTTTTGGTTTTTTTTTTAATTGCTGGATTAAATGCCTATTACAGTACTTTACATTGTTGTATTTCCTGCTTCTGAACAGAGAATTACTAACCAGTGGCTCCAGTGGTGCTGCAAACATAACTTATGGGTTTTATTGTTGCAATTACTTATTAGGAAGCAAGGAAAGGTGAGAAACCTTTACATTAAGTAATTCTACAGTTTCTACTTGGTGGAATTAATCTTTACTATTATCTGCTGCCTGATCTTTTGAGGAGGTTCAGCTGATGTTTAAAAATAGACCCATAGAATGCTTTGGGTTGGAAGGGACCTCAAAGATCACCTGGTTGCAATCCCTAAATAAACATAGTGGGTTATCAGCAGCTGATTTTTTTCTTAGTATTGATTAAGACAGTGTATAATACCTTCAAACCCTTAATCCAGAATCAGCATAAAAGAATAAAAGGTTTGTCAGCACAGTAAATTGCTTTTTCAGTTACACTCTTGCCAACTTGAAAACCTTCAAAGTGAGCCTACTGTGGTTGACCTGTTAGTCTCAGGTTAGGCCTGAATGGTAAATTGATTTTGATTGTTGCCATGTAAATACTAAAATGTTTTATCACTCAAATTAGGATGATGGTGTTAGGGCATAGTGCATCTGTGTCAACTGATTCAGTCAATGGAAAGAAATGCTGTAGTAGTACTGTGTTTGCCACAGTCCTTGTTGATCTCATATCTTTTCTCTTGGTATTTTAACAAAGCTAGTTCAAAACATAGAGTGGAAACTGAATTTCTATTTGGTACTATTTTACCTTCCTGCTTTCCCAAGGGGCTGTGGCAGTCGAGGGCAAGGGGTGGTTAAGTACCTTCAGCGCAGCTCAGAGGTTCTGGTTCAAGTTCAGGACTAGAATTTCTTGCTGCCCTGAGATTTTGGGGGTTTATTATATAACTCCTAAAGACAGCTCAATAAAAATCGAGAATTGTGAATTTAGACAGCATCTTTTTAGTGGAACACTGAAGAAATTCAAAGGGAATAGAAGATAGCCAAGTTAGTTTTTAACAGTTAGCTTACATAGTACCATCATCATAATGAGAGGGATGATTTACAGCATGTTCTTTTTGGATGAGCATATTCTCTTTGCATGTTCTCAGTGTGTTTGGTGCTGTCTGCCTTTTTATTTACTATTTTATAGACATGAATGGTTCCATGCTAACATAGATACCTTACTATGTGAATGTGGCTTCATTTGAGGTTGTCTTTTTGCTGTTTCTCTACTTAATCAATTACGTTTAACATAGAATCACAGAATCTTTAAGGTTGGAAAAGACCTTCAAGATCAAGTCCAACCATCTGTCCAACACCACCATGTCAACTAAACCATGTCCTGGAGCCCCGTGTCTACACATGTTTTGAATCCCTCCAGGGACTATGACTCCACCACCTCTCTGGGCAGCCCATTCCAGTCCCTGACCACACAAAGTTATGTGTTTTCACTGATTACAATTCATGTCTTTAATCCACCTATTACATCAATGATGTTCAAAAAATAAACCCACGTGTTCACAGGCAAGTTTTGGTTCAAGTGGAGAGCCTGTCCCTTCCTTCTCCAGCCTCACTAAGCCTGTCTGGCTCTTTAGGGGTTTCTTTTGGGCTTACTGATGGGCACCAGCCAGAGAGCTGGAGACTCTGCATCATGTACAGACAGCACTATTTTGTATCTTGAAGCCAGTTTTAGGGTTTGTTTTTCTGACTAGACATACATGAAGCAAGAAGAGCCTAGTATACTGGTTTGTCACTTCCAGTGGAGCAGCACAGACAGAAACAAGTAAAGGAGGGGAACCTGCTTGTGGTGCTGCAAGTTAGGGAAAAACATTGGTTTCTCTTACTGGTGGTGTGTTTTTTTGATCACTGTGTCTGCTCTACTGAAAAGATCTTCATTATCCTGGATCAGTTTGGGTTGGAAGGGACCTTCAAAATCATCTAGTTCCAGCCATCTTCCACAGGTGCTACTGTAGGGTAGAAAATTATCAGTAGCTAGCTCTTTTACTGTGAAATCCTTGGCAAGACAAAGTGGTCAACATCTTTTTCTGGAAGTGATAGACAGTTGTGACTGATATACTCTAGTTTAACTCCAAATGAACCAACACCACATCTATGTGCTAGATACATTCAGTGCTGTTTCATTTGCACCTGCTTCTGCATTGTGTGTTCCCTAGTGGTGTTTTTTTGTGCTGTCCCCACTCACAGTAGCTTTAGATGCTAAAGAAACCACCTGCATGGACAGAGGACAGGCTTTGCCTCTGCCCTCAAGTGTTTGTTTTGAGTTGGGTTGAGTTCTTTCAAAGTAGCAGGTGGTACTTGGTGTTTTCAGCATATAATTGAAACTGATGTGTTCTTTACTATTAAATTTAAATGATATTAATTAAAATGATATTTTTTAATGGTTTCTCAATGTCATTATCATGAATACAAATAAATGAACTAGATGGATATGTTGTCTCTTGTAATGTAAATTCCTGGGCTCCTCACCGTAAGAAGGACATTGAGATCCTTGAATGAGTCCAGAAAAGGGCAACCAGGCTGGGGAAGGGGCTGGAGGGTAAATCATGTGGGGAACGACTGAAGGAGCTGGGGGTGTTCAGCCTGGAGAAGAGGAGGCTGAGGGGAGACCTTCTCCCCACCTCCCCTGCCCTGCCAGGAGGGTGCAGAGAGGTGGGTGATGGTCTCTTCAGCCAGGGGACAGGAGATGGGACGAGGGGCAATGGGCTCAAGCTGGGCCAGGGCAGGGTCAGCTCAGCTGGGAGGGCAAAGTTCTTCCCTGGCAGAGTTGTGGGGCTGTGGCACAGGCTGCCCAGGGAGGGGGCTGAGTCCCCACCCCTGGGGGTGTTTAACAGCTGGGGAGATGAGGTGCTCAGGGATATAGTTTAGCTTAGGACGGGAATGGTTGGACTTGATGACCTTTAAAGGTCTTTTCCAACCCTGTGATTCTGTGGAATCTCTTGTAGTGTGTCCCTAACATAAGTTGGGGTTTTGGTATTTCATTATTAGGTTCTCATGAATGGATGTTGCATGCTAGTTTATCCATATTGCTTTTTGGATTTATTTTTAATATTAAAGACATAAATTGTACAATTATTTCTTTTTCAGAAAGTGGTAAGATGGGTAAAACGTGAGTGTAGGTAATGAACAGTATTAACTTAATGATGTTAGCAGGTTTGGAGGTGAAATACCAGGGTTTATATTGCTATTTTATGTTCTGGGTTGATGGCAAATTAAAACAATTGTTGCATAGATCCATGTGCTGTATTTAGTAGTGAAGCTGTCACCAAGTTTAAATGCAAAAGCTGTTACTGAGTTATTTGGTACTTGACTTAGCCTACTGTTTCTTCAAAATGAAATTTGGAGTTATAGGATATTAAATACTTTCTTACCCTCCCCGTGAATATAACTTCAAGTATTTTTGAGCTAGAAAGTTGCTGAACACTACTTATGTCCTGATAAAATTTGTTGTGGTTGGGGAAAATTGAAGTCAGTGAAATGTTCTCATCTTTCAAAAATCCTCCAAACCCTCGATTCATTTGTTGCTGGAGGGTCTATAGTCCAACTTTGTCTGATTCAATTTGGTTCAAAAAGTTGGTGGGGTTTTTTTTCCCCCCACTCTCTTAAAAACCCAATTTTTCTGTTAGTATTAAAAATCCGAATGGAATCATGGAATAATTCAGATTGGAGGGGACCTTATGAGGTCACCTAACTATGAGATCAGATCAGGTTGCCAAGAGCTTTATCCAGTTGAGCCTTGAAGCCAGTCAGGTGGTTGGAGACTGCACAGCCCTTCTGGGTGCCCCATTCCACCTCCTGACGTGGTCGTAGTAGCAAACAAAAAATCAAATCAAATCCAGTGTTGCTGGAACATCTTTGTATTGTGTCTCATCTTGCCAGCATGTGCCACTCTACAGAGCTTAGCTTCATCTTGAAAAGTTCACTCTAAAGAGCCTGACTCCATCATGGAAAATTTCTTCCTTAGATTTAGACTAGATAGAAGGAAGAGGTTTTTCACTGTGAGGGTGGTGAGGCAGTGGAACAGGCTGCTCAAGGAAGTTGTGGATTCCTCCTCCCTGGAAATGCTCAAGGCCAGGTTGGATGGGCCTTTGGGCAATCTGGGCTAGTGGAGGGTGTCTGTGTCTATAGCAAGGGGTTGGAACGGGATGATCTCTAAGGTCCCTTTCAACCTAAACCATTCTATGATCCTCTTGACAGTGTTAGGTCCTCCTGAAACCTTCTCTTCTCCAGATTAAGCAAGCCTGCTTTCCTCAGCCTCTCCTCACATGGCAAATACTCCAGTCCCTGACCACCTTGCAGTTCCTCTGCTGGGATCACTTCAATCTATGCTTTTCATGTTTGAGGGGCACAGATTATCTTGATACTGTCTAATGAGCACTGCTCCTTGGGCATAATTTCTGTCTCCTGGCTGTGCTCCACAGCAGCCGGGGATGCTGTTGGCTTTGTATTTGTCCTTGAACGTCTTAAGGTTCTCATCAGCCTTCATCAACCCTCTGTCCTGTCTAGGGCTCTTTGAACAGCACATTTGCCCTTGAGCATATCGACTGGTCCTCCCTGCTTTGGTGTCATATGTAAATTTGATGAGAGTGCAGCCCCTGTGGTACTAATGCAGATTCTGAAAGACACTATCCTCCCAGGTAAAAGCAGTATATGTATATATATATATGGATAGATATCATGGACTTGAGGACTGCAGAAGACTATTTTGTGTAATGCTTATATGCAATGTGTTCATTGCAGGCAGGAGGTCAGCAGTGGCCGTTAGCGCGAGCTACGTGATTAGTTACATCCTCACAGTCTGAGCTCTCTGCCTTCCTGGTCTTACTGGATTTCTTCCTGCATCCCTTAATGAGGGATGCAAAACATGCAATGGCAGTCTCAGTCTTGGTGAATACATGCTTTCCATTTTGGTGATTAGAGTAGCTCATCCAAACACAAAAAGCCAGAGAAGGAGCACAGAGCAAAACTCCCGTATGTAAAACCGCCTTTTAGGACACTGAAGGATTTATTTGCCCCATATACCTGTTTAAGAAAGCATTGCTTCTCCAGAATAAGGTCAAGATGAGTCTCTGATCGGTATCTGGGAGGAAAGGAGGAATCTATTTTCAAACTTTTTTTTTTTTTTAGAACTCAATTGTTTTTTTGAGAGAACAATATCTGTGGGGTATCGATCGCCTGTGTCCAGTAGTTAGTCAAAGGCTATCTCCTTTGACTAACCCCTTAGCGTGGTGTCATCCTCCTTCATGTGATAGATTGTTACAATCTCAGCCAGTGTAATTACACACTAGCCAAGTGGGTCATTTATTTCTGTACCTTCACCATTTACCAAAAATCTCCTTTATCTTTGGAAGCCAGCTCTTCCTTTTGCAGTAAAAGCAAAATAACGGCACATAAAACATTAGAGTCTCAAACTAAGGGCTTGAAAAATAACTATAAGACTAACTTTAAAAAGCTGTTCTACCTTTTATGAACCACCTAGTATACTTTTTATCTTTCTTTTTTTCCCCGTGTGTCCTAGAGAACAAAACACACAAAGCCAATTCATTGTTTTTCATGTGTCTGGTAAACACTATTTTTTATTTGTGAATGTTTTAGCTTTTTTTATATAGATATATATTTATTTTATCTCAGCACTGGATGCTTTCACTTGCATGAGTGTACTGTCTTACCCTCCCCCTGCATCAGCTCTTAATTTATGAAGTGCAAAAGCTCCTAGGAGCACTGCTACTCTTTTGCTGATGGCAGTGAATGAAAGTATCAGATATGTCTTTGAACACAGTGTAAGAAGTACGTGAAAATTCAGGTTAATTTTGAAGCCCATGATTGTTTGTTTATGTGTTGGGGAGGAGAGAACCTCTGTAACCATTTCCAGTGTATTCCTGGGAGGAATTCCTCCCAGTGTTTCTGGGAGGAAGATCAGTAGCATCATCAGTATCTATTTCCATTTGGGAAGGACGTGTACTCTGGTTAAGATGAGCGTGAAGTAAAAGGCCTTTGATCTTGAGTAAGTTACTTTGTTGTCCCAGTGTGAAGGATTTCTCCTTTGGGCCTAGCCTTAAAGCTCTATGTGAAAGTCAAGAGGCTCAGCTGAACACCAGGAACATTCATTTTCACTGGCTCTGAATCCACATTACCCCAGTTCTTCCCATTGTTCCCCCATCTCCACATCTTCCTGGGTACCATAACGTAACCAATGTGATTGTTTGCAAATAGTAAAGGGATCTAGAGACTTATGTATTCTATAAAATGGGGTTTTTTCCCCCCCTGTCATAACTTCACATGTTTCAGCAAAATGGAATCTGGGGTTTATACTGAAAATGTGTAAATTTGAGATTCTTCCATCAATATTAAACTCCCAGGACTTTATATGATTGCCACTTTTTGGTTTATATTTATTGCTTTCGGTGTCCCTATATATTTTTCAGAACATGTCAAGGTGCTAAATCTTTCCAGCCTGACATGTAAGCCAGTTTATGTATGTTTATATTTGAACCCTGTGCTGAGACAGCTTTGTGACCTACAACCTCATTCTAATCTCAGATGTATGACTCGCATCTCAAACTCTAGCACCACATTAGCTGGAGGGGTTGTTTGTTGTTTTTTTTTTAAGGGTAGTTGCAAATGGATTTGGAATACCTGAGCTTGTCCTGTACTTCAGAGTCTTTGTTTAAAAAATTAAATCATGTATTTTGGAGATGGATTTCCCTGCTTCTGTGAAGCTACTGATGCAGCCCGTTGCCATGTGCCGTCTACGGAGCTCTCTTTGGGGATTTTGGGTAATTTACTATATTTTTGCTTAGAGAACTGTGAGCCACCTGTAAATAAACCTAAACCCAAAGATCCCACCTCCTGTTCCCTAAATTCCCAATTGAGTAGCGGTGTGCATGTAAATATATGCAGATAATTTTATTATAGTAATGATATTATAATAATGATAATAAAGTAGCAATTTATTTCAGACCCTTCCTTGGCTCCTGGCCTCCCTACCTGGAAGCCCTTCTATTGTGCAGTGTGTCCCCCAGAAGGTAGTGTTTGTGCTGCAGGTTATCTGGAAACCTCCTCTAAAGGAATAATGATAGTAATTTAAGAGTACATTGGGTAGGCTATATTGATGAAAATGTGCTAGTAAGGACAGGTGTCACTGCTTGCTTTGTTCAGCACCCCAATGCTTGGTCTGTTTAGCATATAAAGATGGTCTGAAGTGTTAAAAGGAAAATAGATTGTCATAAAAGAACAAAGAGATGTTGCTAGACTGGTGTTTGTTCTCTTCTGAATCTCCTCCTCAGTAGCTCTGAAGTTTAAATGCTTATGGAAGAACTCGTTTTCATCCACAAGATTGGTTCCAAAATATCATTACTTGCAGTAGTAATACAGTAGCTGCTACTACATAATTAAAGGTGGTGTGACATATAGAGGACTAATAGGATAAAGATAGGTCCTGTTCAGGTAAGCTCCAAGAAACTAATCATGATTAAGGTAAGAATAGCTTATTTTTTTTAAAGAAAAATTGATTTATGCTGGGTTTTTTAAGATCTCTTAAGAGAGTAACTGATGCTGAAGAAAGGATGATAATGTCAAGAGATGGTGTTTTCTCAACAGTTTACACATGCTTACAGCCATCTTTTGTTTGAATCTCTCCTGCCTACTCCACAGTTAGTGAGTTTATTTTAACTACCGTCTCCTTTACATCTTTCCACACTCTGACCCTGGTTTTGTATTTCTTCTCTCATTATCCTTGGGTGCATGTAACATTTACACACAGTACATAGCTGCTGAACCAGGATATTGAGGACAAGCATTGCAACAAGCATACCATCTTTGTGATATGTCATGGGATGAAAAGCTGTGTAATTTAGCAGAGAGGCAAGAGGAGGTAGTTAAATAGTGTTAAAGTCATCCTCAGTTATCAGTGATCTTATTTTAGGGTGATATTCTTATTTCTACTTTTCTGGTTTAGTCAGTGTTTGCTCAAGGTGCAGAGTAAGAGGCTATTTATTCCAAAATAATAAATATTTATTCCAAAATAAAGGCTATTTATTCCAAAAATGCTCCCCAAAAGATGTTTAACTGTTTGGGGGATACACAGAATGTTTTATTTATTTATAGTTCAGAGCCAGGCAGAATTATGACCTAAATACTGATTTCTTTAGTTAGGCTCTGCTATGCTGTTTAGTATATTCCAATAACCTTGCAGGAGGATAACACTGACAACTGCTATTTCTTATAGGACTCTTTAATATAGTTTAATGATTGTTATGAGGTTGGTTGGTTGGGGTTTTTTTTTTGTTGTTGCAATATGAAATCAGCAGGTTGCATTTTTAAGCTGAGTTTCAAGTTAGGCTGGGTACAATATTCCCTTATTTATCGTGTCTGTAGTCAGGGTGCACGCTCTGCATGTGCATTACAGAGCAATAATTAGCATATAATTTTCAACGTTTCAATGAACTTTTGTCATAAAATTTAAGGAGATTTTAATTGCTAGTAATCAGGATTGCATGTTAATAGGCTGTAGATAATTAGGGAACCATTTGCATTTCTCTTCCCACAAATTTTCTTAGTATTTAGACCCTCACTTAATACATAACTTTTTCTCAAGAGGGTTCAATAATCCTATTTAGTCACAGCAATAATGGATTCCCATTTTTTTCCTTAAGGTTTTCCTTCAATTCTAACGATTTTGAAACCATTGTACCTTTGATTAGTCAGATTTACTGATACTGGATGTACAATATTTTCCCTCTGACTTCTAATAGGGTAGAACAAAGGTGCTGCAATAATAATAACACCACGGATTGTAAATTTGCATTTCCCTCTGCTAATGAAGATCTTTCTACTTCAATTGCTCCAAATATCAGGGGAAAAAAAATATATAGTGAGTTAGTATGTATCTGGGAAAATTCTGTTCTTCATATATTTGTGAACCTAGCAAACCTCTCTTAGGTTTGTGGTATGGAAAAGAAAGAATTCTTTAGGCTTCCACTCCTGAAATGGTTTAAATGGCAGGAAGAGCCTGCAGTTGGTCACCACTTGGTTTCTTAAGGTGCTTTGGATAAAGATGTATTGGTAGAAGTTGTGTGTATTTCTGAAACAACGAGTAAAGGTGTAATAATTAAGGTGGAATAATTAAGGATGCTGTTTGCTTGGTGTAGGGCAAACAGGGAGATACCTAATGGCTTTAATATTTCTAAAGGAAAAAAGCAATGGGTTTTTGCAAGGCTGGCAGTGATAATAGCACCCGAGTAGGTGGGGCAGAAGCTGCTTCTTGAGGTTGTATATAGAATTGTTAAAAAGACTATAGAAAATTGGTCATACCAGGAGAAAATACAGTAAATTATTCATGCTGAAAGTGTATTTTATAGTATATTGTAGTATATTTGGGAAGCAATCATAGGCAATACCTTGGGATAAGTAAGGCGGTCCAGGGAGTTGTGTTAAGAGAGCAAATCCAGCGCTAGAAGGAAGTCAGGTTGTAGTAGCTACTAATCAGCTTTGCACCTTTAGCTGTGGACTGCCTAGAAAACCCAGTTCTAAATGAAAGATTGGCTGGAAAATGGAAAGGGATGCCGTAAAAATATTACAAATCTAAAAGAGGAAAGGGTACTTTGTGCCCAACATGAAGAATTTGAAATGAGGGATTAACTCAATATGTGATGGCCGTCAGTGTGTTGCACTACGTCATTGTACATGTTGCAGAAGCCAAACTGGGAGTAAAATGAAATGGCTGATGACAGAAGTGTGGGAAATTTGCTCATTGGGCTTCCAGAGGAATTATATTTCATATCTCTGTTATGTGAATTGTTTACATCACTTTGTTCTTGAAAAAAAAAATTAAAATATTATAAATAGCTGACATAATGGGGTGTGTATATAATTAGATTGCTCAATGACAAAAATATTTTAGCATTAAAATGATAAATAAGTGTTATCAGCCAGATTTCCCTCCCATTTTACAAATGTGATCAGCTTTTTCTACCTTTCCTCTGTCAAATCCAGCTGAAAGCCTGTATAACTCTTGCTGTGGTGCTACTGCTAGGAGAACTGTAACTTGAAATGGAAGGGAATGTATCTCATGTTGCCTTCTTTGTCAAACCAGACCAAGTATCTGCCTGGTGAGAGTTGTATGAAGGATAGAACAAAGAAAACCTTTGAAGGAGAAATGTTGAGGCAATACTGTCAACACAGAATTGACTTAGTTTCCCGAATTTTTTCCGTTCCCCTCTAGTTGTCCATTCAAGTAAGCAGAAGAGGTGATTCTTGGTCTTCAAACACTTCCAGTGTAGGATTTATTCTGATCTATGTATTGATATTCCCTACTTAGGAGAATGCACCAAGAAATTATTTAAAACAAAACAATATGGTAGCACTGCAAGTTGTTTAGCATATTTTGTGGGAAGTTGGAATCCACTTAAATGAATTACAATTACAGTATTTGTTGCTTCAAAGCAGTATTTTAGCAATAAGGGGTTTATTCCAAAAGACAAAGAACAGTTACTTGCTATCATCACACTCCTGAAAGATCTCAACACCAAGTGTCAGTGGATGTAGAAAAGGCATCTCTAATGATCACAGGTTCCCCAGATAAGCACAGATGAGCTGCAGGGTCGGTACTTCCTTTAAAAACAGGGATTTTACTCAGCACATTGCTCACAAATGGAGTAGTTGCCCTACTATGCTATTTTAATCACAGTGTTTGGGCGTTAGTACCTGATGCCTTTAAAGAATAGTGGATACAGAATTATAGAATCTAGGATCTCCTGAGCTGGAAGGGACCCGTAAGGCCCACTGAGTCCCAGTCCTGGCTCCACACAGCCCAGCCCAGTCAGAGCAGGGCACTGAGCGCAGCGGCCAGATGCTTCTTGCCCTCAGCCCAGCTCGGGGCTGGGACCCCTTCCCTGGGGAGCCTGTGCCAGCGCCCGACCCCCCTCTCAGCACAGCCCCTCTTCCTGACACCCAGCCTGAGCCTCCCCTGGCGCAGCTTCACGCCGGCCCCTCGGGTTCCAGCCCTGGGCCCCAAAGAGAGGAGAGAGATGGGCGCTGCCCCTTCGCTGCCCTGGGCAGGCAGCCACAGGCCGGGCTGAGGCCTCCCCTCAGCCTCTTCTGCTCCAGGCTGAGCAACCCCAGGCCCTTCAGCCTCTCCTTGGGAGCCTTCCCCTCCAGACCCTTCCCCATCCTTGTTAGCTTCCTGTTAAAACAACAGACTCTAAAGGGGTTTTTTTTGTCCACTATCAGTACACTGGGAAGTATTTTAGAAGATGCCTCCTGTCCTTTGGCATAACTGACGTAGCTTAACATGTCAACAAAGACTTCCAAGCCTTACTGGAACATGGAGGTTTTTTCTTTATAACCCAGTACTGGGAATGCACAGGCAGCTTAAAGGATGCTGTTTTAAAACACACTGAGCAAACACAGTGCCTGAGGCAGCAGCATCTCCAGTTCTGTATCAGCCCTCTAATGTGTAGGCAGGAGGGGAATTCAGCTGTCTGGATCATGTGAAACATAAATGCTGTGGCACTTGATATTAGAGCTGTTGAGAGTTTTCCATCTGAACATCTCTCTATTGGAATTGTTGCTGCTTTGATTTAGGGACTTTTAAATAAAATAATAGAAATGTGATTTTCTGGTGCAAATGAGAACAATGAGGTCTGCTAATGGTTCAATTAGATATCCAGTTTCTGTAGTTTTAGAAGGGGATGTATTTTTTGATTTTAAAATAGGATTTTTTTTTCCAAATAACATATCAAGGAGGTACCAAGATAACTTGATTGAATTCAGTGTTCTGAACTGAGTTTTTTTAACATGATTTTGTTTAGCAGGAAATCTTCATCTTTAAAAAGTCTGATTCTATTCCAGAAATTTCTGTAATTTTTGAAATTAAAAAAAAAAATAATCTGGTGTCTGCCATATTTAAGTTGTAAAATCCCTGGGGGTGAAAAAGAGCAAAATATGAAGATGACCCATTTTGCATCCCAAACATTTTGCAAATGAAGTTAAAACAGATCAGAAAATAATTGAGGCCAACTGGGATGCATGGTTCTTGCAGCTGGACATTTTAAAATCGACATAAAAAAACATTATTTGACTTTCTTCCTTTGGGCAGTTGTTCTTGCTACTTTATGAAAGCCTGAAAAATAGACATGCTTAGGGATGATTGCTCAGTAAAGTTATTCCTTTGGTTTGCATCGGTCTTAAACATAAAGATGACTTAAAAGTAAAAAAATCAGACTTTAAAAAATATTTTGCAGCAGTAATCAAATGATGTATCTTCCATCCATTGTTAATTCAAGCTTTGTCTTAAAAGTGCCTGCAAGTTGCCAGTAGTCTTTTGAACTCATCACAAATCGACCTGAAAGTTTGTATTTCTGGCAAATCTCAAATATTCTCTCCCCTCCTCACCCTGAGGGGTTTTTTATTGCTTGTGAACGATCTGGTGGGAAGAGTAGGATTTGCACTTAATTTCTCTTCACTAGATCTGTGTATTCCATATATATATATTTAAAATATATATATATATTAAAAAGTTGTAGTGTGACTACTGAAATGTTTTTCCAAATTATTAAATAACAGCCTCAAAAATTTTTGTTGCCTGTATGTAACCTTTTACCTATAGTCCTTTGCCTGTCACACTGTACCCATTAACACGGGTGAGACAGTGATTAGAAGAGAGATAATTGAGTCTCTCCAGTCTGCAGTGATCGTAGCTGTTGCTGACGGTTTTGTCCTTTGCCCATCATACCTTTCCCCAGCCAGAGCAGAGGTGGTCTGCTGCATGCTGAGCAGATGTTTCTCCTTTGGATAGTTATCTTTTTTGAGTGCCCTTCTATACAAAAATCAGATTGCACCGCTACTGTCACTTTTATCTGATGAGAGGAAATCCCAGACGAATGAAGCTGGTTTTCTTTTCAGGCAGCTAAGCAGTGTTGCTCAGGGGCATGTTCTCTTTCCTTGCTTCTGTTGCTGCTCACTGTAAACGTTTTCTTTCTGGCATGTTTCTTCTTTAATCCCTCTTTCCCTCTTTGACCCATATCCTTAATCCCATTGGGTTTCTTTTGAACTTGGTTATTTCTTAGTCTTCTGGTACATCTGTCTGCTGTAACTATGAATCGTTTGCCAACACCACATTTTCATCCTATTCCCTGAATATCTTTTTCCTCCCACAGTTTTGTATTCGAGCACTTGAAGAGGCACAAGGAAACTTTCTGGGACTGGTCATTCTTCAACTTCATCAGACTGTGTTATTCTTTTCTTCTTATCTTATTTTTCTTCTTATCTCCTATATTTTGTGATCTCTTTCATTTTTTTATTTGTTCCACTCTCTTGAGCAATCGGTCATTATTCTATCAGAAGTAGAAAACTGCAGAGTGTCTGAGATGGGATAGATAATACAGTTCTATCTATTAAATCCACTGAATATACTCGTTTAAAAGGTCTGCTTTCTACGTGTCTGAAATGATTCACTTCTCTGCTGCAATATAACAAACAAGTTTTCTTTCTTCCATGACTTTCCTGGTGACCCAATACAAACATAGCAGCTGTTTTTATCCCACCTTGTAAAATTCTTCTATGCAAATAGCCTTAATTTTTTCTTCTTTCTGGTAGCTCCTATTTTCACTTGAAAAAAATTTGTATTGCATATGTATAATTAGAGGAGAACTTTGGAGGGGAAAAAAAATACAAGTATGATATTATTGAGATTCCATTATCTTTGGGATGCTGGAGTTTGCTCCCTGGTGTCATGTTCAGCTGACTTTTCACATTGAGTGTCTTCAAAGGTAACTGTGAACACAGGCCAGTTCTCCAGTCTGTAGAGATTAGCCCATTTGAAAAATTATCTTCTCCTCATTGAAAGTAGGTATGTGGCTATGAACTGCAGCTGAGTTATTTTACTCTGGGTACTTTCTTGTTGGTGGAGTAGGTGTTGATAATGTGGAAAAATAAAGCTGTTGGGTTTGTGAATTCATGTTTGCCTGTCATGGTGATGGAGAAATTCAGCAAATACAGCATCCCAAAGAAGTGATGGTCAATGGTATTGAAGTAAGTGGTTGGGACCTGCTATATTGTGTTCTGTTCTGAGTGCTGTGTTTCAGGGACATGCGTGTTGAGCTAGATTTTGGGGCTAGCCTTTCATCCCTCCCTCCTTATGGGTCACTAAAAAGCATTTAGCTATGACCTGTGAGTGCTTGGTTTGACTCCAGGTATGAATAGTGGATAATGGTTAAATATTTCCTCTGTTTCATTTGATTGCTAATACCAAGACTTTCCATCTGGGAACTTACATTTGTACGTGAGATGAAATGTGTACTTCTAGGAACAGTCTTGATATGTCAGTAGAGTGTATCTGAAATGCAGACACATGCTTATATTCATAACATAAATTACTGCTGAGGAACGTAAACATGGGAACAAGCTGTTAATGTCATATTCCATTAAATTTTGTCATAAAACTCTCTTGTTTCTTACATGTTTGAAGGACTGGCTGAACCATCAATAGAGAGAATCAATATAAAAGCTTGAGTACCAGCCAAAACAGGAGTGGAACCTTTCCTATGCATTGCCTGAGTGCCTTCTTTTTTCACATAAGGAGACTGTGGTGTTCCCAGAAGAGTATTTATTTCTTTGGGAGTCATGTACTGCATTCAGGAGAGTAGGAAATCCAAGGATGTGTGTGCTTCTCCTCAGCGATTAAGGGCACGGGGTGCCCCTGCACAGTATAGATGCAGTAGAGTTGAGTTTTCTCTTCCTTTGTGCATACCAACTGCTTTGACTGTGAAACAGGGCCTGAGTAATACTATCCTTGCTCTGGATAGCATGAGGCTTAATACTTCCATTGTCCTTTCTGTCTGCCAAGTACTGCTGCTTTTTTATTTAAATATTTTCCTATTCTCATGCCCAGTTTTTCTTCAGTTTCCACCTTTTAAAGTGCAAAAGTTTACAACCTCTCCATAGATTTGCTTTCTAATAAATTCCAGAATAAAATACTAGTTCCAGTGCAACTGGTCTCATACTTCCATACTTTCAGCTAACCCAACTGTCATTGAAAAAAAAAAAACAACTTCAAATCAGTTTGGGACAATTCAAGCTCTGTGTATTCAGAGGATCTATTCTCACCAGCTTCATTGGTTTTATTTTGCTTTTTTAATTCTCCATTACTTGTAGAGCTCATCTTGTTAAAACTGCCTTGTTTTTAACTGGGGAATGGTGGTAGGAAGCCATTGATGTTACAGTGCTGAGGCCAAAAGTACAAGTGGTCAGAAATTGAGACTAGTAGTAAAATTTTATAAAAAAAAAACACAAACCAAACCAAAAAACCTAGAAATATTGTCGTTTTTAGATGGCCTTCCTTAGTTTTTTCACGTATTCATATACCATGATAGCACAGCGTATTTTAGCAACCTTATATTACATAGCCAAGATTGTAATTATGCTATTTTTCTAATTTGTCACCAAACCTTGTGGAAGTAAAACCTCTTTTCATTACTCCAAGGTGTAGTGCTACTTGTGGTATTGTTTTTATAATCGAGAAGTTAGTGTTTTGAAAGATCAACGCTGTTAGATGGTTTGGTATAGTAACCCTAAAAGACCAGCGTGCATTACTTATGTTCTGCTGGTTTAAATAGTGACAGTGTCAGGAAGGATTTCTTTAAATGAATGAAGTTTATACAGGACATGCCATCTATAGTATGACTGAGTAAACATTGATTTTAACTTTTATTCATGAACGGCGGTAATCTCTGGCTAATGCCTCACTTAACTCTCTACTTTCAAAATGATTTGCCTGATCTGATAAATTATGCAGTCTTTTATTTTGACCTCATAACCTTGTGGAGTTTACTCAAGCCCAGTCCCTACCCTTGGCCACATTAGCAGCATAATGGCTGGAACCAGTTCTTGTGCTACGGTTTATGCCGCAGCAAAAGGTAAACACTGGGCCATGAGAATTTATTGATTCAATTACATGATATACACACAGTGCCGTTTGAAAAGTGATTTTGGGATTAAGTCATTATGTGTCTTCTGTTTGGTCAGAAATCTGAAATATATAAACAAGAAATGGAGTGAGTATTGCCAAATGTAAACGCTTATCGTTGCGGTACGGTAGGACGCACTGAACGCCATCAGTCTGAAAGTTGTTTAGATCAGTGAACAAGCCAGACGTTGAGCTCTCACGCTGCTCTTCCTGACCAAGGTAACTTTTTTGCCCTTGGTTGGTCCTGCAAGTATGTTCTAATTTACTATGCAAATTATTTTGGTGTTCAGGCTGTGTTAGGTTTGTGTAACAATCCGGGTTTTGCAGTTTTTCTGTGTGAACAGAACGCACGACAGTATGGGTGTTTCTTCCTGAAACAAGAATCACAGGATGCTTTGGGCTGGAAGGGACCTTAAAGATTGTCAAGTTCCAACCCCCTGCCATGGGCAGGGACACCTCTCATCAGACCAGGCTACTCAAGGCCCCATCCAACCTGGCCTTGAACACCTCCATGGAGGGAGCAGCCACCACTTCCCTGGGCACCGTGTGCCAGGGCCTCACCACCCTCATAGTGAAGAATTTCTTCCTAATATCCAATCTAAATTTACCCCTTTCCAATATAAAAGCACCCCCCTTGTCCTGTCACTCCAGGCCCTTCTAAAAAGTCCCTCCTCAGCTTCCTTGTAGGCACCTTCAGAGACTGGAAGGCCGCTGTAAGATCTCCCCAGTCTTCTCTACTTCACGCTGAGCAAGCCCAACTCTCTCAGCCTGTTTTCATAGGAGAGGTGCTCCAGCCCTCTAAGTGTCTTCATGGCCTCCTCTGGACCCATTCCAGCAGTTCCATGTCCTCCTTATGTCGGGGACTCCAGAACTGGACACAGTATTCAAGGCCGGGACTCAGGTGAGCAGACTAAAGGGGCCGAACCCTTCACCTGCTGGCCAGGATGCAGTTGGCCTTCCAGGCCACATCAGTGCTTTATGCAGCCGTGGTTTTGGAGATCAGCTTAGGGAGTGTGATTGGGAGAAGGAAGACAAAATAGAAGGCTGTTTTTTTTGCAGTGGTTGAGCTGAAATATATTTGCAATCCATAATGTATTCCCTGGCTATTTGCTCTGTAATTCAACCCTGCTGATTAACCTGTGTCTTGCATTGAAGAGACTTTCCCTTTTTATATGAAAGGCTCTTCCTTGGGTTTGTTCTTTGGGTGCTGTTGGGTAAGGGGAACAACATCACCACTGATTGAATGGCAGCTCTGGCACAATGTGGAGAAGCACCATAGCTGTGACAGATTAGAACACTAATATTTCAGACATAATTAGCAAGCTGGAGAGGGGAGAATGAGTGGTATGGGGAACTCTTGGTGTCCTATTAGCACATGTGTTAGTTTCAAATGACCTAGTAAAAGGCAACCATGAAATCAGTCAGTGACAACATAAATCACTACAGTGCCTCTACTGCTTTGTGGTACAGTTTTAGAGTTTGGGGAAGAAATGGCAAGGAAAGCAGGAAAAGGAAGTGTGTAAATGCATTCCCTTCTTGTTGGGAAGAGACATGAAGATGGCCAGGAGGACTCTTGACTGGGAGGAGAATGGGGCTGTGTATTTGCATAGTTGATGCTATTGGGAAGTCTGTTAGGACAGAATTTCTTGGCAGTTCTTAGGTGGGTTCCCTAAGGGTGCTAGTTTGTTAAAGTGTGTGTGTGAGAAGGGCCACAGCAGCTGACCTGCAGTTCTGAATCATATGGAGATGCCTGCCCTGGCTTGACCCTTCCAAAGAAAATCTCTGGACAGATTATTTTTTAAAAATGCAGCACACAACCATCAGGATGGCTGCAGGCAACTGCTCCCTTAAACGGGTGAGAAGTCCACCCAACCAGAAGCTTTCATAAAGCTGATTTCTGGTGATGATTTCTACAGGATCTAGACTTATTATTTCTGTTATTTTCTACCTTCTCTGTTTTCTTCCCTTTTTTCTTTTCTGTCTCTCCAATATGGGGAGGACAGGTAGACACCACCCCAATTCCCTGTGTTAACAGAGTTGTTAAAGTTACATAATCAAGAGCTCAAATGTTTATTGAGGGTCAGAACTTACAGTATTTGTTCAACCATATTTTGGTCCTGCATGTATTATGAAGCAGTTTTTAATTGGAGAATTTCATACTGTTGCTCTTGGGACCATTGGAACATGTAGTGCACAGAAGGAGGTATTTAAAAGACATGTAGATGTGGCGCTTGGGGACATGGTTGAGTGGTTGGACTTGGTAGTGTTAGGTTAATGGCTGGACTTGATGATCTTAAAGGTAGTTTCCAACCTAAATGATTACACCATTGTATGAATGGCAATGGCTAAGCAGCTATTCAGATGTTGTTTGTGCTTGGATTACAGTCAGTAGCCCAGCTTTTACTTAGGTAAAAGTATTTTCAACACTTTGAGTGTTTTATTTTTCTAACACTGTGAAGTAGATTTATATTCTGTACTGAGTATAGAAGCCCGTGGGCTTTTCTAGAGTACTTTTGTTACATCATCTGACTTCACCTTCAGAGCAGTTTTGTATGGTGACTCATAATTGTTCCCATTTTACAGATGGCAAACTGGGCCACAGAAGAGATTAAAGTAATGAGTGTCCTCTGCCATGTTTTCAAATTATCTGCCCATAGTACAATCTTTTTTAAAGAGTAAAGCCTATGTTGGCTTCCAGTGTTGCTCTGGATAGTCAGGAGTTCTCCAGTTTGGGGTCCAAGGCTCCACACTTGGTACTGAGAAGGTCAGAAATACAGTGTCAGTGACTATCTTTGAGAAGTCCAGTGAGTTGACCCCAGTGGCATTTGGGTTCTGGACCGTCTCTGTTGCTCTTTTTTGAAGACTGCTGAGTCAGCTTTTCCATTCATCTTCTCCCTTATGTGCCTTCAGATGCCTTCAATAAAGAGGGGTCATCCACCCAGGTAGCAAGGGGAATGTTCATTGCAGTGAAGGGCAGTGGAAATTTGATGTCAAGTGTTGCAAGTTTACTTGTACTGGAGAAACTGTACCGGATTGTGAAATTAACTGGGGGTGTAACTAAATCATAGAATTTCTAAGGTAGGGAGGGGCCTTTAGAGGATATCTAGTCCAACCCCCCTGCGGTGAGCAGGGACATCTTCACTAAATAGGTTGCTCAGAGCCCCATCAAGCCTGACCTTGAGTATCTCCAGGGATGGGGCATCTCTTGTTGTTAAGTAAAACACGATGTATGATGCTATCTAAAGCTTTGATGAGATCCAGCAGATCAGCAGAAGCTACTGAACTTATCTATCAGGAAAAATAGGACATTATTAGGACTGGGTTAAAGAACTGGTAGGCAGAAGGTTTGAAAGTAAGAAAGATACTGAGAACTAAGGACTGTCAAACTGTGAATTTCAGTCAGTTTAGCAGAATTTTTCACTTGATTGCTTGCTCATGCCAAAGACTTGATGTGTTGGAATAGGGATTTCTTGGATGGCTCTGTGATGTTTCAATGTATAGACATACATGATGTATACACGAAAAATAATGATTATATATACTTTTGTCTATCTATACATTTTGATAAGGGCCCTTGAATAATTAAGTCTCAAAATATAAACCACATTTCATGCTCTTTTTGTTCCTCATTGGGACAGAAAAGAGGAGTCTGGAATAATACCAACTCAGCGTTGCTTGGTTGGCTAGATCCTTCCTAGAGTTTGTCATTGATTCCATATGTGTACCTACTGTCTAGGCTTCACAGTAAATGGTACCTTTTATCTTTGGGAAATCTTTAAGCAATTTAACTTTTGCTTAGCTTATTGTTCAGTAATAAGGGAATAACATCAGGAAAGTGATTTAAAATACTGTTTTACATAAAAAATGGAACTGCTTTGTCATTCATTACATAAATACAGCTTGGTGTATTACTATTAATTCCACATTATTGGCCTTGATTGACATAAGTGGTTATTATCAGCACAGTTTAATCTTGAGATAAATGATCTTTCCTACCAAGAAACAAAATACTAATTTTCCTGTAATGAAACAGGGAGATAAACTTGATTTTTTTTTCCTTACTTCCAGTGTGTTTAGTGCACATAAGTAACAGGTTAAGGGGGAGGAGTAGTCAAAAAATATCACAAGTACTTCATATCATTTTCTTGCAACCTTAGCACTTCACCATGAACATTATAAATGACTGATTCCCCTTTAGGTACTGACTCGCTTTAGAATGATGTATGAAATAATATGTGTTTTGCATGTCCTGTTTGTAATGATAAAGGTCATATAGTATCATTTACATAATCTCCAGCCAGAAATGAACTCCAGCAATATCTTCTGTATAACATATACATTATCTGAGGTTTAAAACTCTCATTATTCATGAAAGTTAATTTTACAGTGGGTGTGAATGATCTATCTTATGGCTGCTTTTTTGATCATTCTATAAAATAATATGGAGCAAAGCCTGCACAAATAGCAGGAAAACCAGTAAAGAGTGATGCATTTGCTTGACTCTCTGTATACCCGATTGGATCTTGATTGATGGCAATCATTTGTCCTTGTCAAAAAAAGGAGAAAAATTCAGACATTGAAATAAGAGTGCTATCAAACTTTCTACAATGGCAGAAAGATTCTATTAATGTAGCCTGAGAGTATTAACTGTCTCTGCTAGAAAATGATAAAGAATGTTAATTTTTTTTTCCTTGGGCATGTTTAAGTGTAAACTGCATTATTTTGTCTGTGTTGGAAGACTAAAAGGGGGCACACTCCAGATTTATGGCATGCTGGAATTGGAATTAAAAAAAAGAGAATTACTGAGAGGGGGAAAAATAAAAAAGAAAAAGAAAAAGAGAGAAACAAAAAGCCAAATACAAGAGCTTAATCCTTCTGATTATGATTTCTCAACAAAACAATAAAAGTTTAAGTAGCACAGTGTCGTAAAATCCTTAATGCTGCATTCCAATTGATATTGAAGCTTTGAAGAGGTAACTTCAAAGGAGGGTGAAGGAGAGCAAAAAATAGATATAAAATAAACAACCAAAAAAAAAA
>VZTU01006558.1:86092-103560 GCA_013400835.1 Zapornia atra
GTTTTAGAAGTCCTCTCAGATCTAGGAATATTGACCCGTAACTTGAATGGGCTTTAAAGTAACTTCCTTATTAATGATACTTAGAAACACAAAGCATATGC
Organism: Zapornia atra; assembly: GCA_013400835.1. NCBI lineage: Eukaryota > Metazoa > Chordata > Aves > Gruiformes > Rallidae > Zapornia > Zapornia atra. The sequence continues at coordinate 86,194 of VZTU01006558.1, forward strand.
TTGTGGGGAATAGTATATTTAAGGGGGGAAAAATGCTATTTCACAGAACAGTAACACTAGTGATGTAAGGATTCTTTTTCTGTTAAATAAAGGAATATATTTATATTTTTAAAAAAAGCACCCAAAACAATCCAACCAACCAAAAAACCCCCCCCAAACCACCAAAACCCCAAAGTGTTAATCACTGGATTTATCACGCTGTTTCTATCAGTGGATTTTATTATCCATCTCTTATGGTCTCTGGTCCTGAACATCAGCGTTAAAGTTTGATTACTGAAACAATATTTTCCAAGTTATGAGTGTGGCAAACAGCCTCTGTGAGAAGTCTCTGCCTGAGCAAAGCAAATATTTTTTGTTCCTAAACTTTGAAAGAATAAGAAAACTGCAGCATTCAGCTTGGATGTTTAGTGGTCCTCGGTGCACCCTTAGGAGTAAATATTTGAGGGACTTTAAGGACAGCTGAAAGAATGTCTGTATCCAACCAGGAACATGCTCTGGTCATTTAAAAATGGTTGTTATGTCATTTTAAAGGCTTGGGGACTTGGGGTGGTATGGGTTTGGGGTTTTTTTGGGGTGAGGTGTGTGTATTTTTGGGGTTTTTTGGGGGTGATTGTTCTGAGTTTGGGGCTTTTTTGTTGTTGTTGGGGTTTTTTTGTTGGGTTTTCTTTCACCATTTCTGCACTGTGTTCCTAAAAGCACTTTATGGCTTTGCCTTCCTGCAGTGTGTGTCTGAGTATGGCAGCACACTCCTGATTCCAACATTAAAAGGCAGCACAAGCCCAGTGTTACCTGTCTTTGCCCAAAGAACTGACATCAGTAATGGTTTTATGTGTTTGGATGGATTAATTTGGTAGCTTTAATGAAGCTGTTGCTGCTGCTGTTGAAGATGCTAAGATGGGTTATTAGCTGCTGGGGGGGGTGGGTAGTGCATTTATTTTGATTTATTTTCTTTATTTTTCTTCCAGTGGTAGGGTGGGTGAGACACAGAGAGAGTTTGTATGGTGGAGATGTGGTTTAGGGAGCAGCTGCAAGATTACTGTGTGACAAGGAAATTTTGGAAGTGGAAATGCTATGTTATGTGTTAAATGTACATGCTGATTCCCCCCTCCTCCTTCAGAAAAATAACAGATGAGCACAGACTAACATCATAGGACAGTATGAAGATGATATGGTCCAGTTTTCAGAGGGCAATAGAATCAGGATCATCTGCAATGGCCTTATTAGGACATTATAAAAGAAATAGTCTCTCATTCTCTCCACCCACATCCCCCTCTCTTTCTTTCTGCTCTGGCCTGCCTGCATTTTCTGTCCCCATTAATTCATCTGATTTCTTTTTTGACCTTTTAATTGCTTTTCCCAGAATATTTGTCCTAACCCAACCTGGTTTTATGCCACCCCCTTTCTCTGCTCTTCTGATTCCCAAATCTCCTTCTCTCTGCTTGATCCAGCAGATCATGTACGTCTCATGTCCCCTCTTCTGCTTTTATCCTCCATGGCTTTCATGTCTAGATGTTTCCTTTGTTGCCTCACAGGTTCTTTGTCTCTTCTGTATCTGGATGAAATAATTTCCTCCCTTGTGCTGGTTTATGTTGCTGTGGACATAGAGAGCACTGGTGAAAGACAACCGCAACTTCCTTTGTCCCAGAGTCTCTCAAATCTTTCTGGGGTAGCCACTTCAGAGAGAGCTTGGGTTTTTTTTTTATATACAGATAAAATTCTGGACTGGAGAAATTGTTCTCTGTTGGTCTGTGGGAATAATGGGTGTTTGTCATGGACCTAGGACTGTCCTCGGTGGGTTGTACCCACAGGAGGCAACAGTCTGGACATATGGGAAGTGGGATGGGCAATCTGTCCAGCACAGCCTAGGGAATGATGGGCAGCATCTTCAAAGGAAACACCTATAGATGTGTTGAACTTCCAAAGCCTTTAGCAAGGCATTATTTGGTGCCTTTGTACAGAGATAACCAAAGAAATACTTTGGGCCACAGCTTCTATGTGGAAAAATTAAAGTTCTCTTAGCATAGCTAATTTTGACTTGTGAAATTTTATTACAAATTATTAAAATCTATTACACAGAACTTAAAATAATACCTTAGAAGACTCCTGAGCAAGTAGAACTACATACAAAGCTATTTCTTGTTAAATGAGGAATGTTTCTTATGAAAATAGAAATGAATTTCTATGAAAATGAAAATTAATTTGTATTTCTTTTTAAATTTCTCAAGACATTGAATAAGAAATTATGATGCATAAAAAAAAGGCCACTGAATCCATGATACAGAATAAATTCAGCCAAATAATTGTTACATTGGTTAATGCATTAACTGCTCACCCTCAAATCCCATGTAGCGTGCAGTAATGTCCATGATGATTATCAGTCTGTCTGTCTCTTCTCTCACTGCCCCCTTCCCACGTGGGAAATTTGGGGGGGGACAACACCATTTTGCAGTGATTAATATCAAAGATTGGTTACTCCTTTTGCATGTTTGTGAAGTAATCTGTGGCTATTGCTGTGATTTGCTGCTTGCCCATACAGCTTCACATATGTATTTCATTTCCAAAGTCGAGCAGAGTCATTCCCTGTAAAGAGGGTGAAAGTCTTAGATGAAAGCCATCCCTTTTGTGAAAACCATATTCTCTGTCCCTCTTAGTGAGTAGTACAACACAGTAAATTTTAATGGTGCATGATACTGAAAATGAATCCTGTGACCTTGAGAAGTTGTAGCGAAAGATCAAGTTTTATTTGAGTCCTTTTGCCATTGTTTTCATGGATTGTATTTTTAATTTTTAGTTGAAAAATGTAGTACAAATAGCTGTGTGTGTATATATATATTCAGTATTTAAAAAAGTCCAAATTAAAATTCCTAAGTCACTTAAAAGCCAACCCAAGCTGGTTTGCATGTAAATTAATATTCTTTTCTAGGACTCAGTTCATTTTAATAACTGAATTAACCTCTTCCCCAAATGATAAAGATTGGTTTGTTCTTCTAGAAATGGAATGGAAAGCAATGGAGAACTTTTCACTTTTGGAAAGTGCAAATGTTCAATCTTCCTGATGAAATCAGTCTTTTCTCAATGGGGAGTGTCAGTCTGAATTGACTCTTCTGTCAGTAGAGAAGCTAATTGCAAAAAAATATGCTTCTAAATTCTTTTATCATGATTTTTAAAGAGTGTTTTCCATGATGGATTTAGCCAACACTGTAAACAAGGTCTCTTAGAGAAGTTGTATTATATACCCTGTCAAAACCTTTGGGTTCTTGAATGATTTCATCATAGGTTACTGAAAATAAACCCCAACTGGTTAGCTTGGTTTAGCAGGGATAATAGATGATTATATCTGATTATTCTAAAGCTGAGTAATGGAGAAAGGTGTGACTCTACAGATAATTAGACTTACAGTTTATATATGCAGGAGGAAGATTATGTTTGAGGAAGAAAGTGTGCGTTGTGATGCAGTATACCTAAATTATGCTTATAAGTATCTGCACGATAATTTAACAGTGATAAGGTCTTAAATAATTTTTTCTGAAGAATTTACATAAACCAAGAATTAATATCTTCAGAAAAAAAAAAAAAAAGTGGAGAATTGTATGGTTGTTACAGAGAAATGTTCTGCTCTCACATTTCCATTCCACGTTTTAAATGTGCAAGTTATAATTTCAGTGGAAGTTTCTTTAGTACCTGAAGGATTTTTCTCTTCAGTGTCCCTACTGTTGTTTTGCATGACCATTACTTGTACCCCATACTGTACAGAGAGTTGATTTATAGAATCCTAGGAGCTCCTGAGCTGGGAGGGACCCCTAAGGCCCATCAGTGCCAGTCCTGGCTCCACCCAGCCCAGCCCAGGCAGAGCAGGGCACTGAGCGCAGCGGCCAGACGCTTCTTGCCCTCAGCCCAGCTCGGGGCTGGGACCCCTTCCCTGGGGAGCCTGTGCCAGCGCCCGACCCCCCTCTCAGCACAGCCCCTCTTCCTGACACCCAGCCTGAGCCTCCCCTGGCGCAGCTTCACGCCGGCCCCTCGGGTTCCAGCCCTGGGCCTCAAAGAGAGGAGAACATATGCACACAGCAGTGGAATTCTGTAGTCCAGAAACCAAGGCTTGCCCGGGACACTTAAGACTCTACCTTGGTGCTGGAGCAACACATTGGAAGAGAAATTCCCAGAAAATAGCCAGTTCTATCTGTTGTATTTCACTGTAATAAGTTTACATCTTCTCAATTAGCTGCTTCTGGTGCATCACCATATAAGCTTTTCTCCTAGTCCTTGCATTCCTGTGTTAAAGGATCCTTGGGTAGTTTAGCACTCTGAAGTGGCACACCTTTACTGCCAGTAAAGTTACTTTGGTAGCATGAATAAGGATGGCTTCTGCACTTTTCTTTCCTTAATGGACACGCCAACATTTTTGCTACTTCACTCACCCACATCAGCTCCGGATTTTGGGAACAGGTTTCCCACCTGTGTAGATCTTAATGTCTGTACCTTGCTTTGGCTGCTCCACCCTCAGCAGCATGGTATTCCTGCTGTTTCTTGAGAAGTTCTTGCAGACTATACAGCAGAGGGATGTGCCTCAGTAGTCTTGATGCCTCCTGTAGGGACTTGCTGTGAGCCAAGAGCTATCACCTTGCACAGAGCAACTCTTCACTTGTAAACTGTGTCAGGTACCACTTTTGAACTTGCCTCTGTGCAGTGCCTGTTGATGGCCAACTTTTTGTCTCCTGAGTCCTTGACCAGACGTAATAGAACATAAGGTATCTTAGAATCACAGAATCCCAGACTGCATTGGGTGGGAAGGGACTTTTGGAGGCCATCTAGTCCAACCCCCCTGCAGTGATCAGGGACGCCTTGAGCTAGATCAGGTCACTCAGAGCTTCATCCAGCTTCACCTCAAATGTCTCCAGGGATGGGGCCTCCACCACCTCTCTGGGCAACCTGGGCCAGTGTCTCACTTCTTCCTAAGGTCTCATCTAAACCTGCCCTGCTCTAGTTTAAAACCATTGCCTCTCATCCTGTCGCTCCATGCCCTTACAAATGGTCCTTCCAAGCTTTCCTGTAGGTCTCTTCAGGGACTGGAAGGGGCTCTGAGGTCTCCCCGGAGCCTTCTCTTCTCCTGGCTGAACAAGCCCAGCTCTCTCAGCCTGGTTTCACAGCAGAGCTGCTCCAGTCCTTGGATCATTTTTGTGGCCTCCTCTGGACCCGCTCCAATGGGTTGATGTTCTCCTTGTGCTGAGGACCCCAGAGCTGGACCCAGCACTGCAGGTGAGGTCTCCCCAGAGCAGAGCAGGGGGTCAGAATCCCCTCTTTCCATCTGCTGGCCACAATTCTGGTGATGCAGCCCAGGATGGGGTTGGCCTTCTTGGCTGCGAGTGCATGTTGGTGGCTCCTGTCCAGCTTTGCTTCCATCAGTACCCCAAGTCCTTTTCTGCAGTGCTGCTCTATCACATCTTTCCAGGCTATTTTTCCCTTCATTTAAAGCTTGAGTAAACACAGTATGCTCTGTGCAGTCCAGGAAAGGGTGCTTCATCCTCATGCCGTGCTGCTTTGATAAGTTAAAACCTTTTCAAAGAGTTCTGAGTCCTGTTGCTTCCTGACTGTGCTACCCCAGGATGGGAACAGGCGTTTTGCTCCATGTGCTTCTCAGTGGTCTTGCTGCCTTGCACTTATTGTTTCCTGTCTCGGAGCGCGATACAATGTTCACAGTTGCTTGAACTCTTTCTTACATATGTTCCTGCAATCATCACACAATGAAGTAATTCCCCAGATTTTTGCTGCCCTTGGATTTTTAAATCCTGAATTCAATCTCTGACTGAAGGGGTTAGCCTTTAAATCACACTCAAAGGGTGGGGTTACTTGGTCTTGGTTGGTGGGTTTTGGCTTTTTTTTAATGTAAGGCTTGGTTTTAGCTACACCAGAAACTAAGAGAAACGTGGGTAATGTAGAAGTTGGATGTCTCTAAGACTTCAGCATCCTAACCTGCCATGAGTGTTGCTAATACCTTTTCCAAGGTATAGTTTCATGCCAGCCAAATGTGCTGTGGACCCCAGAGAGTTCCCTATTCCCCCTGATGTAGCTTAAAGGACATGTTCAAATTAATTTGTGATTAAACAAGAGGTTGAAGGGGAAATTTTCTTATTTCCCTGGATGCATTCAAATTCTGCCCACAATAAAGAGATAAAACGTATAGATTGTTGTGATGTAGCCATTTAGGGACCTCACACTGGACTTTCTTCTCTTGATTAATCTACTTTAAAAAAAAAAAAAATCACAAAAATACATGTAAGCAGGCCAGAGTTGGTCCATCCCTCACAGTTCAGAGGAAAGACCCTTTCCCCCCAAAGGAACTAACAGGTCAGTCTCTCTCAAATGGAAAGCGTACGTTGGCACAGCTGGTTGGAAGGCAAGTGATCTTTAACCAAGACCTTGCGCCACCTTGCAGGAGCTGTAGCTGTTCTATCTTAAGTCTCAGTCACCATTCTTATTCCTCTCCTTGGTGTTTGTGGAATTGCTGAGTTAATTTCATTACTAGATGTTAATTTTGACTTCTTTTGGGGAAAAAACCCAAACCAACCCACAATTAATTTATGCCTTTCTGTCTGAGGACTCTGAAAATATATATACAAAAGGAGAAAAAAAACTTAACTTCCTTGAGAAAAACGTGGAACAGAAAAGTATTTGCTGAATCAGAGGGGTGCCTATTACATTTTTATGGAAGCAAGGAAAGTATCCAGCTGTTAAGAGAGCTATAAAAAAGGGATACAGGTTAGCCACAGCTCTTAAAGCGCAGATGTGTGGGAATGTGGTTTCATCCTGTTTCTTCTAGAGGAGGTGGTAGTGAAGCTGAAATGTTTGGTGCAGGTCAGACCTGAGAATTTTTTGGAAAAAGCTTTGCTGTAATCCCTGTGTTTATACTGTTGGGCTCAGAACAAGGTACAAACACAATAACAGATCTGAGGAGATTTTCTTGTGCTGGTCAAAAGTCCATCTACATATCCAGAAAAGAGGAAAGATTGTGATTTCACATTTCAAGCTACTGGAAATAATAAATCTGAGTCATAATATTTCGATGTACTTTATTGCTCACAGAAATTCTGTTGATGCTGTAATTAGAAAAGATATAGGGTCCTTTCTATACATGCGCCCAGGGTGAAAGCAGCAGAGCCAGGAGGAATGGCTAAGGGGATAAAGATTGATCTGGCTCCTTTATCATCCATCCTGCAAGCTCTATTCTTACATTCCGTTGTTCCTTTTGGCAAGGAAGGGATGACTAAGTACTGCAGATGAAATTTCCACATCATCAGAGAGCGAAAAAGGTTTGGTGAGATGCAGTGTAGCTACTTTTTTTTTGTACATTATGGTCCTTACTGTTATTTTCAGTATGGATAGCAGCTCGTGGGATCCATAGGAACTATGTTTTGGAAAACAAATTAGAAGTTATCTGCAATCAGGTGTAGGATGGGCAAGATCTGGGTTTATGAGCAACTAAGGCAAAGCATCCGGTTGCAGATTTGCGATATGTTCATTCTCCTGTGTCTGAGTCGTGTCCACACTGAGTTTGCACAAAGCCAGAAGTAAGTTTTCATGTTAGCTTTGGATAGAGAAGGGCTACTAAGGTGATGGATTGGAACATCTTTCTTATGAGGACAGGCTGAGGGAGCTGGGCCTCTTTAGCCTGGAGAAGAGGAGGCTGGGGAGTGACCTCATCGATGTCTATCAATATGTAAAGGGTGAGAGTCAGGAGGCTGGAGCCAGGCTCTGCTCAGGGATGGCAGAGACAGGACAAGGGGCAGCGGGTGCAGCTGGAGCAGAGGAGATTCCATGGGAACATAAGGAGGAACTTTTTCCCTGTGAGGGTGAGGGAGCCCTGGGACAGGCTGCCCAGAGAGGTTGGGGAGTCTCCTTCTCTGGAGACATCCAAACCCACCTGGATGTGTTCCTGTGGGATTTAGTCTGGGTGATCCTGCTCTGGCAGGGGGTTGGACTGGATGATGTTTCGAGATCTCTTCCAACCTCAAACATTGTGTGATTCTATAAAACAGAAGTTTTAATTACCGTTAATTTATAATTAACCTTGACAGAACGCAGTAAGAATTGAACTGTGTCTTAAGGTGACTGTCCTTTCAGGTGCAGCTTTGTTTTAGACCAATGGAAATAAGATCAGTCTGAGATCCAGTAGCAGTTGCAGGGTACACGATTAGCACCGTGCCCTGTATTCAAGCGATCCCTCTTTGAAGTATCTGTATGCACTGGAATGCCGGTGCTTCAAAGAACGCTGCCTCCAAAAGAGCTGGGGCTGGGTTAGGCACCAAGGGGTTAATAAAGATCAAAGGAGAACATTCATGAACTCATGCATAAACAGAGCTGGTTTTAAACTCAAGGGTAATAGCACCGTCATTCTAAGATGGCAACACCTTAAAGGTGGGCTTGTCTTTACCCTGACACGGCGCTTTATAGTGTGGAGAGGGAGATGGGAACATTTAGAGTCAAGGATGTTTCTGGATTGCTTTTTAAATGAGGAATTCAAAGCTTGTCAGTGCAGAAAAGAGTCTCTGTGATACTGGAAATAGGCATTGTTCCTCTCATTTTGTTTCATGTGCCTGTTAGATGGGAATGGATCTATGGTATGATTCACAATACGGAGGTGGGGAGGCCTGGGCAGGAGCTGGAGCTGCCCCCCTCTAATGGGTGCATGAGATGAAGAGGCAATATCTCAACTATTTGCTGTATGAAAGCATACAAAATGTGCTTCTACCAGTTTTTACAATGCAAACCTAGGAGTTACAGTTTGTATTGTCTTGTTTGTATGGGGAAAAAGCATGAAACATCTGTTAAGACACGCTTCCCTTCCTGATGTTCCCAACTTCTGGCTCCACACTGGAAGTTCATGAGGTTTACACCATACAAGGGTCCCCTACACCACTGCAAAGATCCTCAGAGCTGCGGTTCTCTGTGAAGTCCATGTAGATGCTGTGCCTGAAGTTCACAGAATCACAAGGTTGGAAAAGACCTTTAAAATCGAGTCCAATCGTCCCTGTCCTCTACTAAACCATATCCCTGAGCACCTCATCTCCCCATCTGTTAAACACCCCCAGGGGTGGGGACTCAGCCCCCTCCCTGGGCAGCCTGTGCCACAGCCCCACAACTCTGCCAGGGAAGAACTTTGCCCTCCCAGCTGAGCTGACCCTGCCCTGGCACAGCTTGAGCCCATTGCCCCTCATCCCATCTCCTGTCCCCTGGCTGCAGAGACCATCGCCCACCTCTCTACAACCTCCAAGTTCATGCCCTGCTTTTTGTATCTCTTTCTTCTGAAGGATGGGAAGAACAGCACTACTTTCTCTCCTGGAAACCCAAGAAAACTTCACATGCTTTTTGATAAAATTCAAGCACAGCTAAAGGCAAAAGCCCTTTTAGGAAAATACTCTTTATGGACAAAGTAAAATGGAGAAAGATTAGAAGAAGCAAATAGACTGCACTAATTTAATAGGTTACGTTAATGTTCTGCATAATTGATACTATGCCAAAGAAGTACTGGTGGCCTTGGGCCGTTGTTAGGACTGGTTCCTGTTACTACAGCAGTGATGGTAGCAGGGATTAAGAGCCTGTCCATGATATTTTCTGCTTAAGGATTCCCAGTTACCTTCCTTTGTGGAAATCCACATTGTGAAACTATGGAATATGCATGTCTATCTGTGGGGAAGATGAAGATGCCAAGAGAAGGCAGAGACTCCCCTTATATTCCTGTACAATTAGATGATAGATCTTTTTATATCCAAGATGTTCTTCCTCATCTTTCCCTTCCTTCCCCTCAGCTGCACATTCCTTTCCCTCACTTTTGTGGTTGGATTGCAGGGTAAAGAGGTTACTGATACAAAAGAGAAGAGAAACCCTAACGAACCTGGATTGTCTCTGTGATTTGGCTTAGTTTGGCTGATGTTGTTGGACAACGCTTCTGTGGCTGCAACTGGGGGAGGGAGAATAGATCTTTACCTGGTTTTTCCACTGAAGGAAATACAGGTAACTCAGGTAGCATTTCAAAGATCTCAATGTGCTCTTCAGGAGTTGATCCTCAATCTTCTTAAGTAGATACAGTATCAGTGAAGTGCTGTGTATATATACACATGTTGAGATAGAGTGTAGCTCATCAAGTAATATTTTAGTGGCAACTTTGACTTCATACTAATCAAACCTTTTCCTCCAGGCTGGGGTAATGGTGGCAAAGTTGGGAGATCAGACCAGGAACCTGATTTAGTGAAAAGCAAGCCTTTTCCCTCCTGCATTGGTGCTCTGATTTAGGTTTGCTAAGCAGCAACCCAAATGTTTATGCATGGGATCTCTGTGTGAAATGCTGGAGTTGGTGCTGCTGTGGAGAACTTCTCCTCAAGTTACACCTTCAGTGTTTGCTTTACAATCATTAAGCATAATGTTTTGTCTTCCAAAATATGTTTGAGATGTTTTTGATCATTTTACAAATCAGTAATAGAGCTGTCTGTGTAGAAAGCATCTTTTGGGTTGGTTCTACTCAGATTCATGTGCTCTGATGCAACTTGGTATTTTAGATCCCAGTTTATGAAAGCTCATTACAAGAATATTGAAGGGGTTCAGAAAAGGTTTTACTTTCTAAAATTGTGTTTTATTGAGTTAGTTACTGGAAAATACCTTGCATTGGAGAAGAGAAGGCCCTGGGGGGACCTTCCAGTCCCTGAAAGGTGCCTGTAAGTAATCTGGGGAAGAACCGTTCATGAGGACATGGAGCAATAGGACGAGAGGTGATGGTTTTAAACTAGAAAAGGGGAGAATTAGGTTGGATGTTAGGAAAAACTTCTTCAATATGAGGGTGGTAGATCACTAGAACAGGTTGTCCAGAGAGGTTTTGGAAGTCCCATCCCTGAAGATATTCAAGGTCAGGCTTGATGGGGCTCTGAGCACCCTGATCCTAGTGAAGATGTCCCTCGCTGCAGGGGAGTTGGACTAGATGGCCTTTGAAAGTCCCTTCCAACTGAAGACATTCTATGATTTTATTTTTACATGCAAAAGATGAGCTATTTTAGTTAACATTTATACATCCAGCTGTGTGAAAATGCAGTGGATCTCAATTCAGTGTGCAAGATAAAGCAGTTTCTTGCCTTACACAATGCCCCATGTCTGCTAGTGATACTCCATCTGCATTCTGGAGGTTCAGCACTTTTATCTTTGGACTGACAATCAAGTGTGAATGCTTATTGCTGCTTTTTAGGGTGGGGTTTTTTTTTTTGAGAAAACTGTGGATCTTGCAGCAGATGTCTGGCTTGAGTTCTTGAAATATTTTATGCAGAAGCAAAGAAGTTATCTAGATACAGAGCAAGAAATACTTCTGAACAGCATTAAAATAATCCAGCATATTTTTATCTTTGAAATTGAGCATCACTGTTTGTGTTCTATGATTGCTCTTCTGTGTCACTTAGAAGTAGCACCTGATAACTGAGCATTTGATGAACCACTGCAACCAGAGTGCTGAATGAATTAACACCAGGAGTTGTGGTAGGTGATGGAGAAATTGCAGAGCTGTCATCTTCTAGGTTTCTTTTCAAACCTGTGCTGTTGTAACTGATGAGTAAGTGGTGTTGCTGCTCTGTGTTTGGTTGTCTATGAAACTAATTTGGCCTAGGTCTCTGTGTTGGAGCATTTCCACCTTAGGGATTGCCATGGCTGATTGATTGCTTTGCTGATAGCTTTAGCAGAGAGACCGGGGATTGATTAGGGTTGGAGATTGACGTACCTGCTTAACTCTACAGTTGGAGTCCCAATGAGGAGTGTGCCATCTAGAAATTTACCTTGGTATCTTCACATAAGGTTAGGGCATGTGAATGAGGTATTATGCTTATGTCATAACCTCCACCTGTGTTCTCATTCCATGGCCTGGGAACGCTTCCAGACGTGTCAGTGCAGTCATTTCTATCAATACACAAGTCACGCTGGCTAACACTTTGTATCTGTGTTTAAACTACATAATGGCCATACAGCAGAGCAAGAACTGGCGTTCTTTAAATTGTAGGCTGCACAAAGACTCTAACAGCATGCTGTGCTGGTCCTCTTGTAACAGCACGGGGGTTTTGAGGGCACACACACTCCAGTTTCCATCTGCTTTTAAGTTTATTGCAATCGTGTTTCATGTGAGTGGATTTTCTTGCCTTTAAGGCTTAGATAGCCTTCTAGATTGAAGAGGTCATTTAGAGCCCTAGTCATCCCCTGTCTCTGCAGACGATTTCTATAATGCTCCTCTCGCCTTTCTTTCCTTTGTGTCTCTGTTCTTGCTCTGTGTTTGTTTATTTAGCACTTCACCAATCTCAGTATCCAAATGGATACTTCTGTGGTGTGCTAAAACCCATTCTCAATTAACTGGTCACCCAGATACAGCCCCAAGAGCTTTCAAACTCTCACTTTTGTAGATTTTAGTTTTCTTTCCTCTCCCCTACCTTGCAGAATCCCTTTTCTATGCACACTAGCGTGCTGACTGCTTCTTTTCTGTGGTCATAGAGGTAGCAGAGTTATCTTGAAACACACAATGGACAAAGGCATTACAAGAAGCAATTCTTTGGCACTTGCATGATCCTCTTGTTCGCTGGCTGTGCTGCTTGGATTGAATCTAAATCTCCTGTAGGGCATGAGGACCGATAGGTAATTCCCTTTGCTGTAACACCACTATGAAAGCGATACACCAGTTGCTGTGTTTTGCTTCCAATCTTGTTAATCTTTGGTAGGGATAACAGATTTCTTGTTCTTGGTGTGAAGATCTGTGAGCATTTAAGCTTTTTTCCCATTGACTACAGTGAAGGGGCTTTTTCTTTTGGGTGATGCACTCAAAGCCCTGAGGATGCAGGTTGTATCTGAATTTCCTCTGCTTCTCTGTACGATTTTAACAATCTAGGGAATCAAGAGGGAGACTTTATCTCAATTCAGAGTACGTAGCCTGGTGATTTGGGGAACTGTTTGAGAAATCAAGCAATGTAATGGTTATGCTACTTGAATAAAACATTTAATATCAAAGCTTTGTTTCTAGTCAGTCAATATTGTTACCAAGGAGCCACTAATTACTGCGTATCATGTTAGAGGGGGCCCCTGACAAATCCATGCAAATCATATGATTTATAATTCATAAATCCCCAATCCCCTGAGAAATGTTGCTCTTGCACTTACACTAATTGAGTACTTATGTTCATTGATCCAGTCCATATAGCACCTTTAGTCCATATGGCAGCCGGAAACTTCTCGTGTCACAGGCCCCCGCCCGTAGTCGATGGCACGACAACCAAAATCCACTTGCTAGGCCCTTTGCTTCGTAACCCTTCAGCCCGTCGGTAAGGGTTACCTCTGTCTGGATGTCTGTCTGTCTCCTGGTTGCAGCAGTACAAAGGCTGCATGGCACAGCATTGCCTTTTGGGGACAGGACCTGAGTAATTGAGCTTTAGTAGTAAGTGCCCCCTACTCCCTTGCTGGGCTTGTTCAGCCTAGAGAAGAGAAGGCTGCAGGGGGACCTCATTGCAGCCTTCCCATCCCTGAAGGGAGCAGAGAAACAGGAGGGGAATCAGCTTGTTCCAGGGCAGAGACTGGCAGGACAAGGGGGATGGAGTGAAGCTGGAGGAGGTAAGGGGGAGAGGAGATCTTAGGGGGAAGTTCTTTACAGAGAGAGTGGTGAGGGGCTGGAACATGCTGCCCAGAGAGGGGGTGGGTGCCCCATCCCTGGATGGAGGTGTTCAAGGCCAGGTTGGATGGAGCCTTGGGGAACCTTGTATAGCTCCAGGCCTGGAGGTTGGTGGCCCTGCCTATGGCAGGAGGTTGGAACTCTGTGCTCCTTGGGGTCCCTTCCAACCCAGACCAGTTTGTGATTCTATGATTCTACTTGTAGAGTAGCCCTATGGTATACTGGCTTGTATTGGTACCAACAGGCATTTGTCCCAGTAGCTGTTCTCAAAACTGGCTGACTTGTAGGAATTAGACAACAGAGGTGTTTGATTTTTGCCTGTGCAGGTTTTTGTTGGATATTGTTCTGTGTGGGCAGTAGATTTTACTTTTATTTATATATAATATACACACCTCTTACTACCTTGGTTGCCAGTAGTTATAAATACCCAGTGTAATGGTTGGCATGGTGGTGTTTGTGAATAATCAGCGTGCTGGTGAAGGAGATGGATCCTATGCAAATTTCGCGTGCCGAACTGAAAATAAAAGTAGGGGGCTAAAGATTTATTATGTTTCAGGATATTACTTTGTGCCTGATCATTGTTACCTCTTTTTTTTCTAGTCATTTTAGCATAGTTTTGTAATGTAGCATAATTGTAATTGTTACCCAGAAGAATGGCATCACTTAATTCTATCAAATCTGTGGAAAGATAGATGAATGACAAATTAATAATTTACCATCTTTGCATAATACTCTAGCACTGAATACCAGAAGGATTGATGGCAGAAGAGGTTAACAAATTTTAGCGGCTTCCATTAGCTTTTCATTGTCATATGTTTGTGGTGCTGACTGAAATAAGCTTTGTAGGAGATCTCAGTCTAGGGAACTAATTACTTGTGCCGATTGCCATACTGATGAATAGACCCTCATTGTATCATTCCCCTGAAGACGAGGAGCAGTCTGTGATTCACGACTGCATCCTGGCTGATATTTGATAATAATTTTAACAGATAAATGTAGGAAGGCAGAATGATGAAGTGCCTATCCATGCTCTACGACTATCAAAGGCATGCACATAGCCAGCTGTGTTCTGCCTTATTTTTTTTTTCTATAATCTCTGATGAGGAATTTTAAGTTACTAATCGACCTCTGAATAAGCCTGTGTCTTCCTGTGTTGTGTGTTTATTATTTAATTTTATTATTTGGTTAATTATCCCAGAATCATTAGATTTCGTAATCAAAGCATTCAGATTTTTAGCACGATCGTAACACGCACGCAGTGTTGAATACAGGATCCTGGGGTATTTGATTCCAGTGCTTCAGTATATTTTTGAAAGGAAGAAATTGGGGAGATGAAGAATAGCACTGCCTTTCCTTTGGTCTTAGGGTTTTAATGAAGGCAGATGCAAAGACGCTCTCTGTTTTGATCAGATTATTTTCAGGCACAATTTTTAACGTCTACAAATAGTGTTTGAGAGCCAGGGTTATGCAAATCATCCTGCCTTTTGTTACTCTCCTGTTATTCTGCCTTGCTCTTTCGATGTTTGTTTGAAACCTTGGTTTACCTTCAATTAAAATTCATTTCTGCTTTTAGACCTCAAATCTGAGGATGTAGATACCAAGTATTTTTTAACGTTGTGATCTGTGTATTAGTCGTGCCTATTCATTTGTCAGCACTGACAGGTATACTTTCTATTAGCTCCTGGACCAGCGATGGAATATATATGCATTTTCATCTGCTATTTTAATACCAGCTACATAAACAAAACCAATGGGGTTTTGGGGTTATTTTGGTTTGTTTTTTTTTTAAATTTAAGCATACATATTTTCAGGCTATTCTACGCTTTGGGCATTTTCTGTTTGTTTGTTTGCTATATATGAAAGTGACATTTATTTTTATACATTCTGTGGGCTAAAAATACTGTTTTCCAGTGGTGTTCACTCATGATCATCTAACAAGATAGGAGCTGGCACTTATGTATGACTGTATTAAAAAGAACTACATATATTTGGAGCTCACAATGTAAAATAATGAATTTGATATAACCTTTTCTAGATGTAATTTTTTTAAAAAGTATGCCTTCAATATGGCAATTATTACACATCATAACATGTAGTTTTTAATTAAATGTAAAAACACAACTACATAAACCAGAAATCCAATCTGATTTCCTCGAAAATAGATTGCTGTTTCACTCTCCTGGAATGGTTTATTTAAAAACAGTAAATGGAAAAGAAATGCATTTTCTTGTGTTGTTCTAAGCCTCAGGGGCTAAATGTAATGAATATTTTAAGAGATTATTTTAATTAAATTCCTGCACATCTAAACAGAGTAATATTTTATTATCACATACATAACCATGTAACTGAGGTATTCATTAAAGTTAACACTTTCTGGACCAAGAATTCATGGTATGATTTACTGACCTTGTGCAAAAAGGCACAAATTAGGAAGAAAAATGAAGGGGGACAGACTTTGATTAATATAGGTAATGCTATACCATATTTATAATAGCCTTTTCCCTATTCTGGTTTATAAATGCAGTCACTGAGAAAGGTGCCCTGCTGAGGCTGAAATGAGCCTGAAATCGGAGCACATGCCACTAGAGTGTGGGGAAACTGATCACACTGTCAGCAATTCATTTCAAAATGATGTATTTAGTGCTCATTTCACCTTCCAAGAGGGAAAGGGATAAAAAAAAAAAGGGAAGAAAAAAAAAAAGGGGGGGAAAGGAGTTCCTTAGGCTGGAAGGTGATATTGTTATTTTCAAGGACATACCTAAGTAAAAGATTGCAGAAAGGGGGGAGGTTAGAGGGGAAAAAAAAGGAAAAAAAAAAAGAAAGAAAAAGGGAAAAGCAGTGCAAACAAGGAGAGCTTTATGCAGAAATTCAGTGCTACCATGCTGTTTGATAATTGCTAACATATGTGGCTCCTCTGTTTCATTGTAGTCGTCCTCGTGAGTTCTGGCGCCTTGACTACTGGGAAGATGACTTGCGGCGCCGGCGACGATTTGTGCGTAACCCCCTTGGATCGACACATCCTGAAGCGACACTAAAAGCAGCCGGAGAACATGGTCAGTGTAAAAAAATCCCCTTCTTGCCAGTAGCAGCAGGTTACAGCATGTAAAGGAGAGGCCTTGGGTTCTGATGTGGTGCTAGGAATCTGTCCCAAATGCCAAAGGTTTTCTCTTGGTGCGTGTCACATCCGAAGGTAAAACCCGCCCTTATTTCATCTAAGCGATGTTGGTGTGTGTTAAGCCTCACAGTGACATCATAGCTGAGCTGGCACACCGTGCCCATGCTGCATACAGCAATTACACACAGTTCTCACTGAGCAGAAAGAAAAGTGGGTGCAATTTTGCCATTATTATCCCTGGATTTGCTTTCTTGCCATAAATTACCTGTTTATCTTTCAGTAACTTCAGGAGATGATATTTCCTGTTTGGAAATCTGCAGCAGTTATTTTGATGAGCCTTTGTATGTATCTGTATACCTGCCTATCATCACAGATACATGCAAAGAAAAACATCACTTGTGAAGCTAACCTGTGTGCAGACCTTAGCTTCTGTTTAAGTCCTCAAGTTGGGTGTGTTTCTTTTGACATGGAAGAAATAGGAGCAAACCCTGAAATGTAAAGTACCCTTCAAGCAGCAGATGCTAACGAGGATTTCTACCTGGTGATTTTAGAGAGAGAGATTGCATTTTTAAACTTCTTCCCC
>VZTU01006558.1:103589-118371 GCA_013400835.1 Zapornia atra
TATTTTATTATCGAGGATCACTCAGCTACATGCTGCTGTGTCAGTCCTGGAGGAATGCATTTACAAAATTAATGCAACAGTCAGTTTGAGAATTCTGTAATAAACCAAAAAGATTAACAAACAAACACAAAAAACCCCATCCAGAGAACTTTGGGGTTTAGCCTAGAATGTTATGTCTTTGTGATCTAATAAAGATATGTTGATAAGGCTGAGAAACCTTTCTTACCTTTAAAATTAATTTGCTTGCAATTAACAGCTGCGTGCCCTTCCCCTTGAAGATACATGTCCTGGAATAGAATAATTTAAATAATTTAAATTTAGGCTTTTTTCTTTTTTTAGTCTGAGTTGCATATATATATATACACACATACACAGACATATATCAGATGTGGAGTTAGAAACTTTACGCTAATTGATATTAAGACTGCTGCATGAAAATAGAACAACATCCCTGTTGTAAAGTTGGCTTCCGTCAGGCATCTTAACCTCTTGCACTCAGCCTTAAAGAGCCATTTCTGGAAGAAAATGTCTACAATATGTCAGCTGATATAATGCCAAATGTGACATGAGTCCTCTAAAATAAATGACCGTACAGAGAATAGTCAATAAAGTGATCTGAAAGCAATGCTGGTAGAGCCCTACATCTTTGCCTATAGAAGAGGAACAAGATGTAGAATTAATTAAGCTGCTTGTTTGCTTTGAGGCTCGTTCTTTATACTGTTGGTTGTTTCTATGCTGTGGAGTTTAAGGATGTGTTTCTGTTTAATGCCCTGTGGAAGAACAGCAACTGCCCCCCCGCTTTAATATTATGTATTCTTTAAATTAAATAGATCCTGACACTGTTTTATGTATTATAATCATATTTTTGTATTTAATCTTTATATTCTTTCTTAACATACTGAAAAACATCTCTGTTTAACTGAAAAAATCCTTAGAGCTCCTATGTAAGCAATTCTTCTGTAAGTAAACACACAGTAATGCAATTATTCATCTTTCATAGTAATGTGATATTTTCACTAACCCATTATCGTTCAGGGGCTGTGGCTCATGCTCAGTTTGCAGCTGACAGGAGTACAATTTTTGTCAATACAAAAGCCGACTGAATACAAGTAGTCCTGCTTCATAGGTAGCTAACAGGCATAGCTGGTTGTTAACCCTGGTAATTTAAATTGAGCTAATTGTTTTATGTCCACCTTTCTGTTCAGAATTTGACATTCTTAGCTGGCTCCTGTGGTATTTAATTTCTCAATGTTTTACCCAGGATTTAATTGCATCCTGCCTTTGTTATCTGTTGCCATTCTGTTTCTTTATCTGGTGAATATTCTAGCTTTCAGTTGGATTTATTTTTTTAAGTCATTTATTTCTTGAAGTCATTATTTAATGTGATTTCTGAAAATTTAGATAATTAGTACTTGCCTAACAGAGTGTACATACACAACCGTCTTGTTCCACAACCTTCCACTGGCAAGGTATAAAACAGATGACTGAAGTACAAATGCAAGTTCAGCTGGAAATTATATGTGATGTATAGGGATATAAAGGTGGTTGGGTTTTTTCTTAGTTTGGGATTTTTGGTATGGGGTGTTTTGGGATGTTTTTAAGCCTCGGATGGTGCAGTTGTCAGCAAGGTCATCTGGAGTGGTCACTTCATCTGGTTCTTTCTGAACTGTGTTTATAAACTTACAATAATAACCAGTTTGGGGTCAGACAGTCCAGTTTTTGTCAGATACCTGGAACCAGACGTTCAGGTTGTTAGGATGTAGACATCCTTATAATTTGCAGAATATTTGCCCTGGTATATTATGATTTCTTCTCAATAATTTATCATTAATTATTCTATTTCAATTAATCATGTGTGCCTCTGCAGCAAAAGCATTTTCACATGCTGAATACAAGGTTCCCTGCTGCGTATTTAAGCTTTTTCTCAAAACAAAACAGAGTAAACCCAAAACCTGAAATTGAACATAGGGGATTTTGCCCAGAGGGAGATGGGGAACATAACACATAAATATCAGAAAAGTACTGTTGCAGCAACCTTGCTGGGAAGCATGGATTTTAGCAGGCTCCCTGTTAGTAGTTCCACACTATCAACTAACTGCTCAGTATCTCTTAAACAAACCCAGGTGCGTTCTCTGCCCCAGAGAGCTCACAGTCTGGGGAAGATCATGATACTCAACCATGAAAATTATTCAGGAACAATCAGAAGCCTTGATATTGTTCCATAAAACCTCGAGAGAACAACAACAACAATCGTCTCTGTTGCAGCCTGGTTGTGTGTCTTAGTAGCGAGAGAACCAATCTTCTCTAGGGATTGATTTGATTTGAAGGAGAACCTCTGGTGCGGAGGTGGCAGAATAAATACCTCAAGACTGATGTTCTCTGTTCAGACAATCAATACCAGCCCCATGACTATACTTCTGGCTACCTTCTAGTTAAAAACAAATTTTTTAATTCTGACAATTTAATTGCCATTCCCAAGTTCACATTAACTTGCTTGGGAAAAAAAGGCTTTAGGTAATTTTTCAAAGGGGGGGGGGAGGCGGAAGGGAAAAAAAAAGTAAATCCAAAAATAGCTATTTATAAAAGTCAGTCTAGTAGTGTGCTGTGGGGGAAGGAAAAAATAGATGAAGGTGGTTGGGTCGAAAAAGTCTGGGACAGAAGGAGTTAACTCCTGTTTTCCCTTTCTCCCATTTTTAGAAACAAAACCAAAATGCTTCTATAGGTGTGAGAGTGGNGCAGTTTGTGAGAGACTCTTTAGCTGGTAGAAAATACCTTATCAAGCTTTTTAACAAGTGATTTGGGGTTTTTAATTGATGTTTGGTAAGAACTGGGGTGGGGGAGAGTTAAAGCAGTCTGTATCACTTCTGTCAAGGCAATAGGCAGAATCCAGATGGACTGTGAGGAGCCAGCAGCTCATCACCTCCAGTTTTCTCTGATTTTTTTCCATTGTTGTATTTTTAAACAAATAGGAGGACTAGAGGTAGGCTTCTAGGAATTTATATAAATACATAGTAGGGTGTTTTTAATGCATCTTTTCCCTGGATTGCTTTTCCTGACACATTTACCAGACAGTAAAAAGACAAAAGGTCATCTTCTGTATCATATTTTCCAATACTTTATATCTCCAAACAGCTTTTAAAAATTGCATTTTGCATGTCAGGTTGAGATGTAGGCAAACATTTTAAAACAATCTTGTCATTCTATTAAGCTGGGTCATTAATATAAGCAAAATTATTTTATACCCAGGCGTTCCAGAGATTTGACTGGAATGAAATAAAACTCTGCAGATACAGGGATCTGTTTGCAAACACCTACTTGAAGAAATTGGGTCTTTCCCAAGCAGTTTGGGAAGGACCACCTGGAATTATGCTAATGGATTATCATCATGAAATAGCTGTGTTAGGTAAATACTCTGCAAGTAGGCTGTTGTGTGCTGCTCAATACAGAGCCTTGAGCTTGAAGAGGTGTAGTTGAACATCTACTTAGATCCGTGGGATTGGAGCCCAAAGCTCTGGTCATGCCAGGAACAGGCCAGGCAGACAGCAGTTTGGATTAGTAGATGACAGAGCAGGGTTTGGGACCTGAAATGTGAAATAAACTTAATAATAAATATTAAAAAAAACATAAAAAGTAATAAACTTGGGAGCATGTGTGTGAACTGAATATGCCACATGATGTCACGCTCTGTCATATGCACCTCTAGTGAGTAAATACAGGAAGAGAACTAGACTGTGATCTACCTACACATTTACCTACAAAAAATAGGTGTTCTTGTGCAGACTATATCCAGCTCAGTGAATATACTCAGTCCACACGTCCGTGTACGTTGGAGGCAGGTGTTGTGCTTTATCCAATCCAGGACAGCAAGAGCAGATTCTGGTTCACAGTGGGATGTCTTACTGCTTTCCAGTAGCTCATATCCTACTCTTATAGTAGTATCCATACTATACTACTATATGAGTATCTACTTGTATAGTAGTATCAATGTGTCCCTTGTTTGCGGACGTGTCGTATGCATGTTGGAAGTGTGGGTAACTAACATTGTATGCAAAAAAGTGTCAAAAATGGCTAAAATTATGTCTAAAATCTGGCATTGAAAAGGGCAGTTATGTAAGGTGTAGGGTTTTGAATCTGTGTAGTATCATTAGTTGGGGAAAGAAATAAAATCAGAGTGAGTGACAGTGGTGAGGCAGGAGGGGTGTGTTTCTGTTATCCAGTCATCTCTGCCTTGGAAGTTGTAGTGCTGATTTTATTTTTTTCTTAATGGTAGATGAGGACACAGGCTGAAGGACATTACTAGTGTTTTGGACAGGCTCAGTATGATCATGGCCCTCAAATCAAGCTGAAAGGAGAGTAGGTAGAAGGCTAGTTTGAAATAGCATCTTTGGTGTATCACAAATAGATCATAGTAGAGGGAGCAAAACCAGCATGTATGTACGGTGCAGACAAGGTGGGTTGAGACTACAAATGGAGTTTGTATTAAAACAAAAAAATAAAACCTTTTACTTTATCCCTGGGGGATAAAGTTTGGTTCAGGGGGGTTGGTTTTTGGTTGGTTGGGGTTTTTTTGGTTTTGATCTTCAAGAGACGGCTGGTAGGTCACCGAGTAACAGTGCATGTGGTGTGTATTAGTATACTGTTGGTAATTTTACTGCTCCTAACTTAACATCCTCATGGGGGAGTTAATTACAGGAAAACCTTTCTAAATATCAGCCACATATTTTCCATGACAAGAAGGTTTTCAACTCACCTTGAACAACTCCAGAATCGGACTTGTTCTTATTTACATGAGCGAGTTTTAGAAGAAAGTGGAATTTTGGTTTGTGCGATGCAGTTAAAGCTTTACAAGAATGTATTTGTTAAAGGCTGACTTACAAGTGGCAGTTATTGCATGGGGAGAGAAAGACTCATGTGTAAATTGAGTTTTATTTTCTGTGGCAAGCTAAATTTCCTTCTCCTTTTGGGTTTGTTCAGGTTTTTTTTTAGTTTGGGCTTTGTTTTTTTGCTGCTGCTGTTTGAGTTTCATTAAGCTCAAGGCCTAAACCAAAACCAGGGTATTTTGGTGTTTGGGGTTTTTTTTGTTTGTTTTGTTTCTTGTTTTAGTTTTCACTTAATTGAAAAGTTTATTATTTGCAATTTATGTGCATATATTTACTTAAACAATTTAAACTTTATATATTGCCACCGGGGACTTGCTGCCTTCTGTAAATGTTTGCAGATTAACATATCTTTAAAGTAAGCCAGTGGAACTTCAAATCAAGTATGGCAGCAATTAGAGAGAGCAAGGAGCGATGTGTTGAAGTTAGTTGGTCTTGATGTGTCTGGTGAATGCTTTTCAAACACGGCTGCGCCTTGGGCATTCTCAATCTGTTTGTTCAGAAACGGTATTTTTGTTTCCAACTTAAAACAATACAAAACCCAAACCAACCCAAACAACACACCCACCCACCCTGCTGGGTTTTTTTTGGTTTTTACCACAGCAAGTGGTAACAATGTGTAGAGTGAAGGATTTTTATTATTATTGTCCCTTTTTTCTTCCCTTTTCCCTCCCTCCTTTCCCTTTTCCCTCCCTCCTTTCCCTTTTCCCTCCCTCCTTTCCCTTTTCCCTCCCTCCTTTCCCTTTTCCCTCCCTCCTTTCCCTTTTCCCTCCCTCCTTTCCCTTTTCCCTCCCTCCTTTCCCTTTTCCCTCCCTCCTTTCCCTTTTCCCTCCCTCCTTTCCCTTTTCCCTCCCTCCTTTCCCTTTTCCCTCCCTCCTTTCCCTTTTCCCTCCCTCCTTTCCCTTTTCCCTCCCTCCTTTCCCTTTTCCCTCCCTCCTTTCCCTTTTCCCTCCCTCCTTTCCCTTTTCCCTCCCTCCTTTCCCTTTTCCCTCCCTCNCTTTCCCTTTTCCCTGCCTCCTTTCCTTTCCTTTTTTTGATTTTTTCCTTCCCCCCTCTGCCCCCCCCGCTCCTTTGAGCTTGCAATGAAATGAAACAGACCCCGGCCTAGCAGTGCCGAGACTCCTGCCCAGCGCACCCTGCCTTGCGCAGCGCCGGGCTCCCCTGCGGGCGCAGGACGGGGCCGTGCGCCCGGGGCGGTGTATGGGGGGGTGACTGCTCCGGCCCGGCTGCGGCACGTCTCCCTGCCCGGTTACCGCCTCTAGCGCGACACACGCGCTCTAGGGATAATGAGTGTTTGTTTCTTTCTCTTCCACTCCGAAGAGAGATGGAATGGCCCCCGGGAGGGCCAGGTACCGTTTCGGTGTGCCGCCCGGCAGCAGGTGCGCGCTTCTGCCTCCAGCCCTCACCGTGGAGCTGATGTTTTAATAGTATTCCCCCCCCCACTCCCTTCATCGCCCGAGCGGGGTGGGGGAGTTTGTTGTGCTGGGTGTAGGCGCTTTTCCGCCTCACGAAATCCACGTATCGCCCTTCGCTAGCGGGACCGGCCGAGCTCCGGGGCCGCAGCTCCAGCGGTACGGGAGGCCGCCCCTTCGCCTTCCCCTGCTCCCGGGGGAGCTCAGCCCTCCCTGCCCCGCCCCGGGCTGCCGCCGCCTCCCCGCGGCCCTGAGCCGAGGAGCCCCTGTCTGCCCGCCGCGAGCGGTGCGGAGCCGCCGGCGGGCGCAGCGTACCTCGCTTCTGCCGCCGTGTAGCCGAGCCCCGCCGGCCTGTTGCGCGGCCCCCGGTGCAGTCCCGCAGGGAGCGGCGGGGCAAGAGCGGACCCCGGGTGGCTCCCACCGGGCGCTGTCCGGCCGCCCAACCCACATGGGCCTCCTCTCCTCCGCCTTGGCTCTCTGGGGGATTGCTCGGTTTAGCCCCGGCGGTGGCCCCGGGCCTGGCCGGGGAACCGGCTGCGGCCAGGGCGAGCAGTGCCTGAAGGGGTCACCTTAAGGCTCTCGGGACCCACTTCCAGCAGCGCCCGGCTACCGAGGAGAGAAGTCTCCAGGGCAGCGAGTGAGTCTGTCAGTCTGTCCTATCCTTCCCCTTCTGTCACAAACACTCGAAGCGGAGCTAAACGCTGCAAAGAGCTCTGGATAATTTTGAGCAGCCTTAATAGGATTAAAACTAGATGTGTCCTAACATTAGCGGATTAAGACAGGTACTTCCCACCGTGAGTCCTACACAGCTCTCTTCCTGAACCTTCATCAAAAAACTAAAAATATCACACTCCTTTTGTCACTGTTGCCTCTGAAACCTGACAGACAGCACTGTACGTCTCTCTTGTTTCAGCTCCTGACGAAGATATACTTGTTAAAGGAAAGCAGTCCATCAAGAGTCAAGCATTAGGAAATCAGAACTCGGAAAGTGAGATTCTCTTGGAAGGCGATGACGATATCATGTCATTCATGGAGGAAAGAGAAGTGGAGAACTTAACGGGTAACTTCAGCTATCTTATTTTCTCCTCAGCTTCTTTGCTATTTAAGTTCTGATCTCCCCTGCTTGGCAGTGAATCGCTGGCTTTAGCTCCTTTAAAACCCCATCATTCCCCTCTTCGAGTCCCATCTCCACAGACCATAGTTTTATGGAGACTTCCCTTCTTTGTTTCTGAAGAAGAAATCATACTTCAGATCTTTGAACTTACTGATTTTACTCAGTCCCATGCAACCTTTGCCCAATCTGAGTGGAGTGGGTCCATTTCTGTACAGTTCAAAAGAAAACCCAAATAACCTCCTCCATTCCGGGACTGGGAGTTAAGAAGTATCTCCACTGTTACTTGAGGAAAGTGGAGACTTCTCTCTGTCTGTTATCTCAACTGGTGTTCCATATACATTTACTTCAGAGAAAAAGGTCTTTTTTTTTTTTTTATAATTCTGTTTCCCAGAGAGGCCAGTAGTATAATCTCACCCTGAAACATACTGTGTCCGTGATGCTTCAGTGAAATTACTGGAAGTGATTATTTATTGACAGTTTGCTTATCTTTGAACTGCATTCCACTCTTTTTTATTTTCAAGCTGAGTTAAAAATGCAGCATAATGAAAAAAAAAAGAAAACCTGCATAAGAAGAGTGAAGTGAAATAAAGTAACAGGGGTATAATGCAACAGTGTTTTCTGTCTGTGAATCTTTTCTACTCTTCCTACCAGCAGTTTCCTTCTCGACAGCCTTCGTGTTTCCTTCTCTTTTATTATTCATTCATTGGCTCGAGTAATACATTCATACTGTAATAGAGGTGAAAGGGGAGTTTAATTATATAATCTTGACAATGGCAATAGGATTAAGCAGTAATCCTCGCTAATAAAGTGGTCTGGGTTAGAAATGAAGTGGAAATTGTCAGGGGTCTTCTACAGGACCTGGACTGCCCCAGCTTCTGCAGCTGTCTGCTTGCCCTGTAATTGAATGTCTGCGAGTGATTGAAAAAATGCTATTTCTCTTCTGGATTACATGCTAATGTACAGAGGGCAAAGGAAGACAGCAAAAGAACACATAGCTGCTTATTTCATCCATTTATGGGGGTGAGCTTTGGGAAATCATGGCAGTTCCGCAGCTATCTCATGCCCATCTGCAAGCACAATGTATCTGTACGTTGGGAATAGAGGGCAAAGCTGCTCTGATCTCAGCAGAGCATCTCTTCTTTTGTCCTAGTGGCACACATTGAGATTGATGCGAGATTAAGGACCATCACCCTCCTAACAATCGATGGAAATGACAATTCATCTGAATTTTTTGTCAGTTATTCTCACGCTGATTACCTGAACGTGTGTACCTCATTTATAGATGCTTTATTAAAACAAAAGTGTCTATGTCACTTCGTATTTCCCACTGTTTTTTACAAAAGTCAGATAATCCTGCAGCCAAGTAACTTCATTTCCTTACCTCTTAATCAGCTGGATGACAAACTTAACCCGTTTTCCTTCTGTGTGTGTTAGTTTATGTAATAGGTTCTGCACTGTCAGATCTATGCTGAACCTATTGTTTTCAGTCGTAGGCTGATTTGTCCCTGTGATAAGCCCTGTGGAGATGTGATTATTCCAATAAAAATTCATTCAGTTGGAAACCAACCCTCCAGCTGTTTACTCCCACAGTCCCTGAGCTACACTAGCGCTGTATGGACTCCTTGAACAATATTTAACATAGAATCAAAAGCATCTTTAAAAACATTTTACTTTGGGCTCGATAACACTGTGTAACCTTAACAATAGATATCTAGCATCCATGAGGGAACACTTTACAGTTAGGCAACTTTGAGCCTTGACTGCTCTGTTGATCTTTGTGGAAAGCTATCGAAACTCTCTGGTACCTAAAGATCACATCTAACAGTAAGAATTCAAGTCTTCCTGCGTGTGTTCTCTCTGCTGCATATAACAGAAGGCATGCAACTCTCGAATCTTCTCGAAAAGAAAATACATCTGAGTAAAAACCATGTCCAGCCACACTAAAGCCAGCTCTGGTGTGTGTAATGGATGCATCAGTTTGCAGTTGTAGCCCTTTCCATTTTCGGCAGCACGGAGACGCTGCAAATCTATTACATATGTTCTTTTCCGGGATAAAGAGAGTTTTGCCTTTTAATGAAGAGCTGTGCTCTCTGTGTTCCTAATTTTATTGTTCTAGGCTTGAAATGCAAGTGATTTGCCCTCGTGTTCTTTCCTGTTTGGAATATTGTTGGGTGTTTTCACTCTTTGGCAGGTCCGGTTGCCCTGAGCACACCAGCGCAGCTTGTGGCACCCTCAGTAGTAGTGAAAGGCACCCTTTCCATCACTCTTTCCGAGCTCTACTTTGAGGTGGATGAAGAAGATCCCAGTTTTAAGAAAATCGACCCAAAGGTAAGAGATCGTTGACCCTGAGCTCTGAGAGATGATGACAAATTACCCAAGACCTTTAATTCTTCATTCCACTTCCTTTCCCTCGGTTGGTCTGCAGTTTTCCTGCTTTAATAAGTTTGTGACTGACCATGTATGTTACCGAACTTCGCGTAGGTGACACACACCTCCTTTCCTTCTCCTTTCTCTCCCCCTCCCACAATTCGCCCCTGCTTGAATGTTAATTAGCTAGCTGGGAAAAAAGCTCCGGGGAGGCATCTGAAATAAAGACATCCTGAATCACAGGCCTGTGTGAATACTGGAAAGTTCAACCAGGCTTTTAGCCCAAATGCTTTGTTTTAACTCCCCTACTTTCATATAACACTAGTGTAACACAGCACCCAACTTCCCCTGCTTGTAAGTTTTCAGTGCTGCTGTATCATATTATACTGTAATAGATTTTACAGGGCCTGGTATTATTTATTGTGCCTAAGCAAAAAACATAATTGCCCCTCTTAAAATAGGTTTCTCAACTGACTCGCTAATCTCCACAAACTTTTATTTGCTCAGAGTTACTGGTCTTTTGTTTAAAATTAAAAAGCTTCAGTAAACTTTCCATTTCAAAGGTGGTATATATATTGCACGATGAGGTTAATAAGGTTGGCACTTGAATGTTTTCTGCAGTATTACAGCAGCGTTTCAGAAGTAGGACAGGATTGGTAAATATTCTGGCATCCCAGTTTAAGCACAGTGCTGGCTCTTGTTTTTTTAAATATCTGCTTAATTATAAACAAGAATTTATTTGTGAAGGGAGGGGGGAAAGTCACTGGAGGAAGTAGTGGGCTTCTGCTTGTCTGCAGAGAATACCTTGAGTGTTAAGCACTGGTTCAGTTCTTTGTTCCTACTGAGTAAATTGCTCTTGTCTGTATTAAAAATGGCATCGGTGGGGCTGATAACTGTGATTATCAAGTCCTACCAAGGAATACATTTGAGAAACAACACTCTCAAATTCCTAGAACTGGAATTTAATAGAAGTAGTTAACTAGAACTGTGATTCGCTGTGTGATACCAGAAAGGAGATTTAACTTTTCTTTTGGTCCTGATGTATTTTTTGAAATAATTTTGGAATGACTTCAAGTATGAGATGGCTCCTAACATTTTGAAATGCTTACTCCTTCCGTAGTGTTTCTTTTAAAACACTTAATGGTGAAAAGAATATAAATATAAATTGTAAAGACAACTTGGTATGTCACTGTATTGCATTTTCCATCTAAAATCTTCTGCTCTAGATTGCATTAGGATGAGAAAAGTCTTACTGGTCGGTGTTACTCTGCATATTTGTTGTCTGTGTTCAGCACATCGGATGTTTGAGTACAGTTACTAATTCTTACCGTGAGGACATTGATGTAGGACATATGCTTTCTTTTCTCCAGTTTTTGGGTATTTCGGGAGTGGTGGTTTTCTTAGCTGCGAGTAGGCATTCTGATTTGATTTGACTGTACCTTTAATTCTCTATCTGAGGGGTTTGGGTTCCTGTGAAGGCAGTTGGTTGCATGAAAAACAGGCTGCACCTCTTAGGTTCTACTTGTGGCGCTGCTTTAAAGGGAAAAAGGTTTTACTTTAGCTGGAGGTCTTAAAAGGGGGTGGAGGGGAAGATCTTTTTGTCTGTTCGGTGGGGAGGCGGGGGGGCTAAGGATAAAATCCGCATATTTTTAATTTTTTAAAAACATAAGCAGTTTGCTTTCGCCTCCCTGCCCCACCCTCTGCCGAAGTGATTATACCTTTATAGCGGGGACTTCACAGATGCCGAGGGGAAAAAACATATAATAACCCATATGCGCTATTATAGCTCGGAAGGCCCGTTTAATTAACGAGGCTTCATCTGTTGGATAAATTTAAGTTCCTTGTATATTTGGCTAGACTGCCGAAAAGAAAACACTAGGAAAGCAAACCCTGCCGCGGAGATAGCATCGGAGATAAGATCAGAGTTTAGACCCCGTTTTCGGGAGGGAAGAGAGGGGGGTGGCCCCGCCGGCTAATCCCATTTTCCCAGGTAAGCCGAGCTGACTCTAGGAGGAACTTGTGAAACACCCCCGGGCTTGGACGGGACGCGGCAGCCCCGCTTCCCCGGGGATGGGCTGGACACGGTCCTCCGCGGCTTTCCTTGGAAGTTCATTGCCGAGGCTGCTGTGGGATTTGTTCCGTTCGGGGGTTTTAAAACTTAGAAACAAGTTAAATTCGAATGGTTATTTCTTTCCGGATCCGACCACAAAGAAACGGAAGTAGTTCTTTGGGGCGAGAAGTTAAATTTTCATCCCTCCCCTTCCCCGAAAGGACGGGAAAACTCCCTGGAAATGCTCGGAGCCGGCTCTGAAACCTTTCGGGCGGCTCGGGCACATAACGCTAACGTTTTCCAAGCATAGAAATGCGTCCCGGATACAAATCCCGCACGTATTTCTAAGCCGGTCCGAGTTAAAACTTCAAGCGAAATCGTTATGGCGTGAAATATAAAGAATTGGGGTAGAGCTTGGGGGTTTTTTTTTGGGGTGGGGGCTCGATGGGCCGTGGCGGCGCAGAGCAGCACCGCGGGGATAACGCGGGCTCGGGCGGTTTCCTTACGGGGTGGCTTGATCCGCTCGTCCGGCTTAACGCAGCGCTGCGATTTCCCGCTGTACTTAAAAATCCGGGGAAAACAAATGTTTGTTTGGTTGGGTTTTTTTTAAAAGGAAAAAAAATTAAATAATATCGAGCGGTTGTTGTAAAGCGCATTAATTATTCAGGGGAGATCTATGCGCCGTGTCGGAGTCAAATGGATGGCGCGTTCGCTCCGGGATGCGAAGGCAAATAGGGATGTATTTAAATATACAACATACAAGCGCTTGAGATTTATCGGGGGAGGAAATAAAGGTATACGGGAAAAAAATAAAGGTGATGATATAGGGTAAAAAATTCTGTCTAAATTCTGGCGAGCTGCTGGGCGACCCACACTGTATTCCCAAGATTTAGAGGGGAAACACAGCAAATGGCCTCACGTACTTAACTACGGACTCTGTAAGGGATTTTTATTATTATTTTAGTTTCCTTAGCTGCGCTATTTTTCTGTAGGAACTACGGAGAAGTTTAGGAGAGGTCAGTGAATACGCCAAGCTAAGGCTTCGGCTAGGTGTCGCGTTCAGACTGTCTTTACATCTTGCGTTCCCGTTTCTTTCCGATTTGATTCGTGAGGGTCAGAAAGAAACCAACCTTGCCTAAATTTAAAAACCATTCATGAAAAGCCAGAGTAAAGTTAAAGTAATATTTTTTTTTTATTATTACTATTTGCAACAAGTCAGTTGTGGGGCACATAATCTGACCTTGGCACC
Organism: Zapornia atra; assembly: GCA_013400835.1. NCBI lineage: Eukaryota > Metazoa > Chordata > Aves > Gruiformes > Rallidae > Zapornia > Zapornia atra. The sequence goes on from VZTU01006558.1 coordinate 116,659, forward strand.
GAAATACATTTAACATCAGTAAAACTTTTTTTTTTTTTAAAGGGGGATTTGTACATATAGTTAAATAATTTTTTCACTTGGTGACAACATTCAGGCAAACAAGAGAGAATAAGAAAAGGACTATACACGGATTGGGGAGGGAAAAAAAAAAAGGTACCTTTCGGGTTTCGTTTTGAGGTTGCAAAAGTCCGATTGCTTCTCTTTTTGTGACTTTAAAAAAAAATTCACACTGGAGGACGGGAGGAGAGGCTCTTCCCTTCTTCCCTGCCAGGCGGTGAGAGTTTATGCTGGGGAAAACCCTCCGCAAGTTTTTTAAACGCCGAGCTGCAGGTGGGTGGGGGGTGGCGGGGGCGCGTTGCTTTCGCCGCCTCTTTGTTTTGGTTGTNTTTTTTTTAGGTGCTGTTGTTGTTTACGGAGGACGAGTTTTTGTGCGCGGGGGTGTTAACCCTATAGCTTGTCGAGGCTTTTGGGATTGGTGAGGATTTCTCTGGCTAGCCTCCAGGTCTGTTTGGCAGCGCTTTCCAGGGCCGAGTGGGGTTTGCCCTGAAAGAGGTCTAGATTGGGCAGGAAGTAGTGGGGGCAGCGCCGGCACTGCAGGCAGGAGATGAGCTGCAGGAGGATGCCGTTGAGCCGGTCCCCCAGGCACGCCTCGTCCCAGTCGGTCTCCCGAGGGTGCTTCTCGCACTCGTACAGCAGCAGCGTCTTCATGTGGTAGTTGTTGAGGGGTTGCCCGGGTAGCTCCAGGTGCCGGTCGCGCAGCGTCTTCAGCACCGAGAGGCACTTGTTCCTGCAGCCGCCCATTAGCAGCCGGTTCTCGGCCTCGCCGAACTGCAGCACCCAGGCGTCGCTCTCGGCCGAGCTCTGCTTGCCCGTCAGCGAGTAGCACTCCTTGGAGAGCAGATTGAAGCCCTCCGCCTTCACCTCCGCCACCCGGTTGGGCCCGGGCCAGGGGATGTGGGGCATGGGCCACTGCGCCGCGCTGCGCGGCCAGATCCCGGTGCACTTGAAAGCGGGAGTGATTTGCACCACGTACCGCTCCCGGATGCGGAGCTTCACCTCGCTCGTGTCCGCGATCATCTTCACCACGTCCCGGTAGCTGCATTTATCCACCGCCTGAGCCACCAGCGTCTGGAAGCGGGAGCGGATCTTGCGGGCGGACAGGTAGCCCGAGGCGGTGATGAACTCCACCCAGAGGGACATGCTGCGCTTGCGGCCGTCGCTCAGCTTGAGCACGGCGCAGCCCGGCAGGGAGCCGTCGTCCACGAAGTTGAAGACGCCCATCTGGTTGAGGTAGAGGACCACCTCAAACTCGGTGGGCGAGATCACCTCCAGCCCCTCGTAGCGGGCGTCGATCTCGCTCAGGGAGCTGATGAAGCGCGGTTCCTGCACCTCCACCTCCTTCAGCACGTCCGACACGACCTTGCACACCTCCCGGATGGTCTTGGCGATGGCCGCTTTGCGGGCCTGGCACCGCTCCGTGTAGTATTTGTTGAGCTGGTAAACCAGCTTGGCCTGAGCGGCGATCATGTTGGGGCACAGGTCCGGGCTGTACACCGGGCTCTCGCAGTACGTTGAGGGATCCAATGCTTTAGCGGTGGCTGCAGCTTTGCGGAGGGCACCGGCCAAATCGCAGACCCCCACCCCCTCCGGCAAGAAGGCAGCAGCGGCGCGCCAGCGAGAGCGGTTAAAAAAGGAAAAAGGAAGGAAAAAAAA
>VZTU01006559.1:0-12246 GCA_013400835.1 Zapornia atra
GAAAACCCAGCTTGGATGCATCAAGTTTCCTGTTGGAGATCTGGAAAGGTTGCACACTAACTTTTAAGCTGTATTAGTATTTATACTTTGTTAAAAAATAAATTTTTCCTGCAGAACAAGTTGCCACCCAAGACTAAAACCAAATGCACATCCAAATGAGCGAGTCTGGAATGGACATCAGTGTCCTTGCACATTTCCTAATGTAATGCTTTCAGCAAGACAGTCAATTCCAGTTGCAGACGACACAGGGCACTTCCTCCCTTTTCTCCCTTCTTTCTCAATGACTTTTTTTTTTCTCCTCTTAAGAAGCAGAATTCACTGTGCTGCCCAAGTAAGATTTATTTTTAACTCTGCTTCTATTAACTTTTGTTTTTCACTTCTCTCCTCAGGCCACAGATATGTGCTGCTTATTACACTGCACGCCAAACACTCTTCCAAGAAATATCCCCCATGGTATTATTTAGCTCATTAATCTATTAAATTCATAACTAGCCACAATTTAACCCTAAATCACAAAAGATTATTTTTAGAGATATGTCATTAATAAATGTTTCCCCTGCTTCAGAGCAAAAAATATCACATTATAGTACTATTATGTTTCTCTTGGATGCTTACTTCTGCGATAGTTGTTAATCAAACCCTTTGACCGTGAAACAGTACTGATACAGTGAGAAAAAATATTCTGTTTGCAACAACACAACCACTGGATACTCACCACAGCAATAACAGGAATAAGCACGCCCAGATTCCCTGCACTACTNCGCCCAGATTCCCTGCACTACTGGAAGCCTGGAAAAAAAAAAAAAAGGCATTATCAAAACACCCACAAAAGCATTTCTAAAATACCTGCTGCAAGACATATTTCAAGCATCAAGCATTCCCACTGTCTATGAAAACAAAAAACATACACTGCCAGTCCCATCTCTCTATCTTGTAATTAGAAAAAAACAAAATAGGAAAGGAAGAGAGACAGAGAAGGGGGAGAGAGAGTGGCACACCAAATGGTCCTCAGATGAAAAAATAATGAAACAACACAATGAAAACACATTTTAGTTATCTTTCCTAAAGAGTCCAAGATAAAGCAAAACAAAACATGAACACTTTAAATATTTTTGAAGAGAATAAAAGAACACCACTGAAGTCGCTCTAAATGGTAGGAATGACTGGAAAAAAGTCACTATATTTTTGCTACCATCAGGACAATCCACTGAACATGACAAACTGCTGCAGAGTCAGAGCAGAGGTGCAAGCTGAGATAGTCAGAACCCAGCACATGACACAATAAATAGAACTGTAGAAAACTCACTTTTCTACTAGGTTTTTCATTAGTAAAATAGAATATCGGCCTCTTTGTGATGATATATGGCACTGAGGATGAAGAAGATGCAATGACTTCCATCCTTGGACATGCTCAGGGGACATTCACGTTAACTATCAGCAACAGTAAAAAACCCCAAACCTAACACAAAGTCCCATATTATTTTTCTTCAACTCCCAGAAACCACTTTTGCATGGTTGAAAAATCTGGCTTAAAACAAAAGAAATGAGCCACTGGAGCATTTTAATGGCTAACAAGCAAGTTTAAGTCCATAAAAACGTATGCTGAGAAGCTGGGGACCTAGGCAATCTGACAGCTATCAAAGAAAAACATATTGCTTTTGTTCAGGAGCAAGAGATGTGCCATGTTTTACTTACTTTATCTCTTCCTGAAAATGAAATAACACAGTCTTCAGAATAGCTTTCCTAGCTTTTACTCTGAGTGCTCTAGCAAGAACTGCAATCAGTATCTTCATACTAAAGAAACACTGCCTCCTAGCTCGAAGCCGTGTTAAATCAAGCACACATTATTCCGTTTGCAGGCAGCTTTAAGTCAGTGCAGCAGTTTGTCTCCCATGATTTCAAAACTGAAACGGGAAAATATCTGTGAAAGGAGGAGTGTGGAATCTAATTTAGAAGTGTGATTTTATAACAATGTTTGCAATCTGTTTTTCACCATTTCAGCTCGTTTATCTGTGGTTAAAACAAACTATGAAAGCCGAGGAGAGAGATTTTTCCACCACCGGCTTCATGAAAACCAGACTCTAGGCATGTCCTTCTCTTTTAAAGAAAAACTGGCATCCCCGGTCTATCAAAGCAAACTGACTAATTTTAGAGGTATTTACCAAGAGACATCACCCATCCCATGAAAGGATAAAGAAAGAATGTAGTACTATTAATGTAGCACACACAGAAGGGGAAGATGTTCCTATAAGACACATCTTGCTGGTGCTATCTCAAAAGGAGCTGTTACCCATCTGCCCTAAAAAGCAGGGAGCAGCTCTCAAATCTCATCTCTGAGAAAACCTTCACTTTCCAATATGAACACAACTGAATTATTAAAACATTCAAGTGTATTTTTTGCATATAAAAATCACTATGGAACACTAATTTTTTTTACAAGTTATCCAGAGGAAATGTGTGAACACGCAGAGGTTACAGCACTTCAACACTAGGGAGGAACATAACCGGAGGAAGGCTCTGATTTTTGGTGAGTAGGAAGCAACCACATTTTGTTTGTCCAATTATAATACGTATCTCAAGAGCAAAAGTCAAGGTTAACAGCTTGTTTGGGAGTATATTTTAGAGCACAGATGAGAGAAAGGTATTGTGGGAAAGTCTGAGGTTTTTTTTGTTTCTTGAACAGAATAGACACACCAAGCACCCTTGGACACCTTGGGAGTGTGGGCAGAAAAGCTAGTATGAAGTGAGGTGGAAAGTCTTCACATAAGAAAGGAAGCAGAGAATCCTGAGCAAATACAGTAGTTGCTCCTGTTGAAATTTAGTTAAGATTTAAAGACATTCCTCTTCTAAATAATCTTACAGACTTTTAAAGTCCAGGATGTATTAAGTTTTACAACTGAAAACTGCATTTAAAGAGAACTCTATTTAAAAGCAAAACCATTTAAATATCCTCTTCTGCAAAGTATTCCTATCACACAAATTAATCTGAGAGACAAGCCTTCTCTTTCTTAAGCAAGCGTTATGAATAAACTCGCTCCTAAAAATCATCAGGGATTTTTATTAGATTTGTAATTTTCCCTTTATGGCAGTTTCCATTACACACCTAAACAGACAGGATTGCATCAACTTGGAACAAAAATAATCAACACACACCCACTCAGAGCAGCAATTCAGGATTAATCAGGATGACATATACTGACTACTTGAAGCTGGAGGTTGGGCTCGATGTCTTCCTGAGGTCCCTTCCAGGCTAAGCTTTGTTATGATCCTATGACACAGCTAAAGCTAGAAGTAGAATTCCATCACATCCAAAAAACACTTCAAGAACTAGTAAGAGGAGTTCAGTAGCCAGTGTTCTGTATTTCTCTTCGCAGGTTTGCCTCAGCTCAACACTCCTGGCAGTTTACTCAGCTTCACACAAAATCAGGCTCCGCTGAAGAACAGGTATACCACTGCTTCACAGTGTTACCTCAGATACCATACACAGATCCATTAGATATCTGAAAGGCATTACAGACCTGCATGGATATTATATGATCATAATACTCTTTGGGTTAAGAAAGCTTAAGAAAGGATGTGTGTTACATGTGTGAATTTGGTTCAAAACACATACAGAAGACTGTTTAGTAGTGCTGCCCATGCAAACGCACAGCTGCTCACACCTCAAACCAGTGACTACCTCACCTTCAGCGCTGGTCCCTTCTCACTGGCTCTCTCACTAGCTCTCTTCCCTTCCAGCCCCAGCTGAACAAACAGTTCCAGCAAGTTCATCAGCAGTTCATCCACAAGGTGTTCTCCTTGAATGTTAGCAGCGATGTTAGCTAGGGCATTAATGACTGCTAAAGAGCAGTGTCTGAGAAGAAAGAACAGTTATGAGCAAGCAATTCCTCAAAGTTTTGTATTTTTAGTACTTTCTTCACAGTGCTCATGGTAACTCTGGTAAATAAGACCACTGACATTTTTTCATTCAGTTTTTTGGGGGAATTGTATTATGTTTTTATGAATAATGGCACATCACTTTATTGATAACTGAAATGCAATCACTATTTCACTGAAAAATTCTTTGTTAACCTTCATTTATGATGCTGTTTTGGCCAAAAGGACATTACTTTCCTGCAGCAGATATGGTTACAGACAAAAAGCAGCAAAGGGCTGTGCTTCTGGAATGAGAAAGCTCCTCATCCAAAGAATGAGAACTAGTATCAGTTGTTCTCAAAGCTGAGAATGCCTTGGGTCAGATAGTACGTTTAAACAGTACGTTTTAACATACCAACATGAATAACCCTCTCTGTTACTCACATACTCCTACCCAAACAGGGACTAAAACGCATACTTACAAACCCAGAACCAGTTTGTTTATGGTCTGCATTTAATCCCTAAGTAGTACTGGGACCACATTTAAAAAAACCCCACCCAAAACAAAAAACCAAACCCAAAACAAAAAACACTGAGAAAATCCAGTATTAACTTTTCTAGGCCAAGAGATTAATTACTCTAGCTGCAGGTAACAGAAGTCATTGATGTAAAAAACCATTTACAAATATTAGCTCCTTACAGAGGAAAAAACCCCACAAAAATCAATACTACCTGAAGTGAAAAACATTTTAGGGACTTTAAAAATATTAGCCCTTTGTAATATAGAAACTAATATATTACTTGTTAGAATCAAAGAAAAAAAGAACAGCATTATTTATAATATCATTATAAAACATACTGGGGAAAGTAAAAGTCCCTGGCACAGCATAAAGGATAATTGATATAGTACACACAAATCTGAGGGACACAGCGAAGCGTTACCTGTATCCATGATCTTTATAATCTTTCGTGGCAGAATAAACAACTGAGCTTGCTTTAACACTGATTTGCTGAAATAGGTTCCACACCTCCTGGTAAATATATTGCTTTAAAAAAAACAAAACCAAGAAAACTCTAAGCAGAGCTTACCAAATACAACCTCTCTAAATAGCAACCCTGTAAAATATGCATAACAAAGTTCTTTAGATAAGAATCTAGTCATAGCCTCAGCATCAGTTTCAGCTTCCATAAAGCACACAGTGGAAAGGCTTTCATTAGTGGTTTTAATTGCTTAAATTTTAGAAAATATAATAAGTTCTTTAACTCCACCTTCCTGATGGAAAACATTTTTCAGGCTTCTGAGTTCTGGCAATTAATTGCTCACTCAGAGGTCAAGTTACAATTAGAAATGGTAAATTAGTTAATCCCTGTATGATTGCAGATGGCAATCTATGCTTTAAAATGTATCAACTTTGAAGACTCTCAAAGTTAATTATTGAGGAAAAAGGACACTGTGCACCTATTCGGGGCATAGGCTAAGTTTATAAGCTTCTTAGTAACTTTTAAAAACATCAGAGTTTGGTGGGGTTTTATACTTTGTAGGTTTTTAAAAATATTTTCTGTGAGGACTAATCTTCATAGGGACAGCATTTCACACATTATTAATTAGCTTTTGTGTTCTGATGACACATAGACATGAGGGTTATATAAGCCCACACCTCTGGGGAAGAAAAACCTTAGAAACCTGCAAATACAGCTTCCAAACTATGTTTCCCTTTAACTAAAATAAAGGGGTCATGAATTGGCAGTTCTTTCCTTACATTTCCAGTGATGACCAAGCAGCCCAGCTGATCAATGATGAGTACATCAAGATGAGAAGGTGGCTGGCAAAATTTCTGCTGCAAGATCTGTAGGATGGGTTCCATCATTTTTGGGGTATCCCTCAGTGCCACTGCAATGTGCCCTAGAGCACGAATTGTGTGGTCAGGAATTAAATGAGCTTCCCTGATAAAAAAACCAAACAACACCCAAAATCATACGTGTTACCAAGATCCCCAAGTGTGGTTACATTTCATGAAAGAAAGTTCATATACTACATTTAAACATCACTATCAGCTTAATCACCATTCTATATACTCATCTACTCTCAGCATGAAGATACACTTGTTCAAGTTTGTCTTCTGAACAAAACACAAGAAAAACCCACAAACATACTATTCAAGAAACCCACACTAATCCATGAACAAACTATTCTAGAAATAACAGTGAAAGGAGGTAGAAGTGATCTACAAAACATTAAGACATGACAGTTATATCGGCTACTACAGATCCTCCCCTTGGAGGTTCCTTGGTTGGCAAGTGTCTTAAAAGCAAAGAAAGTCAAATGTCATATGTTGCCACTTGTGTCAAGCCATAATAGAGAGTTGAAGCCTGAAGGATACAGCAGAGAGAGTATCACTCAATCTAGGACTCAAAATTGGCACTCACCAAAGATATGCTGATTCAATCAGATAAAAATGAATCCATACCTTTCACTATGAAAACAAGGGCCTATGTCTGCAAAGATTTGTGTGGGAAGATCATAACCCCATGCACCAGCTCACTAATTTCAGACATTTAATTCTAAATAATGCTGCCCCTACTTCTATCTTTGAACAAGCTTCAGGTTCATTGAGTGAAGGAAAAATTGGTTTGATGACTGACAACTTACTTATCACTCTCTTGAGAGATGTACAGACGGTTTGATAAACTGGCAAGAAAGGCCTCAACGATCACTGAATCTATAGTCAAGCCAGCTTTCAAGCACCTGGAATAACAATGAACAGAATACTTGCTAAACAGCCAGTTGGGAAAAAAAAAACAAAACCACAAAATGCATGAATCAAACATTTCACTTTTACTACTCTAAATTCGCACCCGGTATAAAGGAAAAGAGTTTACACTGAGGTGTAAGAACCGATTGCCTAGGAATGCTGGAAACTTATTTTTAAAAATGAGCACAGTTTCTACTCCTGCTTTCTGCAGCAACAATGAAGATCAGGATACGGAGCAAGTTCAGAATCCATGGCTTTAGAAACTTTAATCCCTTTTCTCTAGTCACCAACTATGTCTTCCCTCCAGGTCTCTATAGCTGTCTGGAAGGGAAGAACAATCATTACACTGCCCACATTTGAGGGTGTAACAATCCTGTCACAGGAAGCGCACTGAACATGATCATCTGAGCACAAAACAAACACCCCACTGAACATCAAAATGGTGACCAGCACAAATTACATTTGGGAAGCAAAACGAGATTGATTTTACAATTAGAACATAAAAAGAACCAAGAGATGCCTGAACGGAAACAAAGTCATGATTAAAAAAGGCAAAACCCCATTCTAGCCACACTTTCTTGACAGCCACAGTACTTTTCTGCTGGGGAAACAAAAGACACATTACAACATGGTTACAGGTCTCTCTTACCTGCAGATGTTGTCTATAGCAATGTCACGCAGTTGCTCATACATGGATGGCTGACTTTTCTTGCCAGACATTACATTTAGAGTGGACTCTGAATGCTCATTGGTTACACTAATCTTGATGTCATTACCACCAACTAAGAACACAAGAGTACAGCAAGCATCACTATTTGAAATACCCTTTCTGTCCATTCTCCCTGAGATGACAGTGCACAGAGAGCAGTATCTGGTAAGTGCAAAACAACCTACTTCACAGTTCAGAGAGTTGAGCTGAAGACCTTTGGAAAGGCATATTTTGCCCCTAGCTATACAAGGTATTACTGGATTTAACTATACCTAAATTCAATCACCTCCAGTTAACATTTTCCCTGTTCTGCTTTACCACTATGATACTGCTTTTGTATTAGCAAGTGATTTAAATTGAACATTTTCGGTTTTGGAAATCATAACTTGGTATTAGAACTTAAAAACAGCAACCTGCCAAACACTATTGACGGTCATGGGGCTGGAGCACAGGACGTGCATGGAGAGTCTGAGGAACAGGACCTTGTTCAGCCTGGAGGTGTCTTTGGACAGACTTATGGCTGCTTTCCAAAGCGTAAAGTAGGTTATCAAGTAGACAGAAGCAGGCTTTGTGGGAGAACGAGACACAAAAGCCATAAACCTCAAACAAGAGAGGTTCCAACTGGATATGTGATTTCACACACACTGAGGATAATTATGTATTGGCTCAGGTTGTAGAATCTCTGTTGTTGGAAGTTTTTGAAGGCCCATGTGCTCTGAACTTAATCCAGGAGGTTGACCCACATTATACAGTCTTCAGTTGTGCAGCATCACCACCACAGTTGCTGGTGATCTCACTCAGGAAAATCTTGGTTTTGGCAGAATAGGCACAGCAATATTGTTGCCCTTAGGGATACTTCTACCACAATTTGATTTGCATTCCTCCTCTCCACATCAAAAATAAATTGTCACAAATGCATCTCTCTTTCCCCCTTACAGCTGTAGCACCACATAACACCCAAAAGCATCGAACAGCCATACCAGTGGAAAGCAATCACTAGCATATCCTTTGGAACACGGCCTTTTTTCCTTTACCTGTGTGATACTGGCTATGATACTTGTAAAGTTTCACAAGCACTGGGGAAGGTATCACAAGAAAGTCTCTCAAGGATGGATTGACAGAATGAACCACAACAGGGAACCTCTCACACAAACGACCTAGACCCTAAAAAAAGGGGAAAAAAGATAAAAAACAAACCTAAAGGAATGTAGCTTTAGAATATCACAGCACAATTTTCATTTCAAATGTAAGCTTGCAGCTTTAGCTCAATACTAAACATATCCAACCCAAACCTCATGTAGTTCTGAGGGATTCAATTTTTAGCAGATTTAGATACTTCAGTTCTCTGCATTTTTTAGGTTATTGTAGAACGCATCATGCCAGTCAGGCCTTGCTGCTCTCTTCCTGGGTGACTTCACAGGAGTTACAGGAAATGAAATGCGCTCAATAAAGTTACCAGACAAGTTTCAACAGTTAGAGAATCCTGATAATTTACTGTTTACTTTGTCAAGGAAAACACCACCTTTGTAAGGACATAAACATTAGAATAACCTAGTCTGTCTTAAAACTCAGTGATCTGCCAGCCCCAGTATTTTAACTGTTTATGTAATAGACTAGGGAGCTAAGTATTTCAGAAATGAAATACTGTTAAATAAAAAAACCCCTCATGAATATTATTCTTCAAGAAGTTGTCGAGGTAACAAAAGTTTTAAAGCACTACTCTAGAGTTCTAGTTTTCACCCCAGACCTCTAAAATCCAATGCAGAACACATCAATGGACAGCAATAAAATATCAGATAAAAAGTGTTATCCCAGCAACCTGTAAACCTCCCCAAACTCTCACTTATACAGTAATGTCAAATACTGTAAAGTCAAACCTGCAAACAGCAAATTAGCAGTGGCAAGTGAGCTATTATGACTTTGCTTGAGGTTTTTGACTGCAGCTTCTCTGATAACTTGATGCACAGGTTTTCTGCGCCTGAAATAAAATCCAACAGCAAAGCTTCATGTTTATCAGATTTATTAGGCCTCACACAAGTGAATGCTTACTGAAATTTCTAAAACAATGCAGAAAACATATCAGCTTCAGTCTCCTCTTGCTACAATTCCTGAAAAGGTATTTAGTGCTGCTTCTGCAAAAACACTTTTGCAAATTCAGGATCTGTAGCAAACAGCTTTGTCAAACACTATGGCTGAAGGAATGACAGTGCTTAAAGTTGATTTTGAGTGTACTTCACATTTGACAGAAATAAACTATTGCAAGGTCCAAAGGTAAAAATCCTTCACATACTCAGATGTCTAAGAACTATGCAACAAGAAGGAAAAATTAAGGAAAACTGAGCTTCCCAATGCTGACAGCAATGAAGAAAAAACGTTCTTTAAAAGAATGACTGAAAAACATTTAAGACACTATGAGCAATAACTAAAACCAAAATAAACTAGAAAATAAGCAGCTGCATGTAGCACAGCAGTTATACCATCACTTGTAGATAAGCCAGTGGGATATTTCTGCCTCCATTTCTCATTCCTACGAGGAGATGTCTAACTATGTAGCCAAGTAATCTGACAGCTTTTTGATTGAAGTTTTATTCTTGTATGCTTACTAGCAAAATATATTTAACTGACATTTATTTTATATTTCTCTGAGCATCATCTACTCTTGGAAACTTTAAGTTTTTTACAACTTAAACTCCAACATACAAACAAACTGACAGATGTACCAGAGAGCAGAGCATTTTTACCTTGCTCATCTTTCACAGCCCACACCATGAGATCCACACAGGCAGCATTAGCCTGACAGCGCAGTTTTAAAGGACTCAGTTCGTTGTGCAGTCGATCTACATCATGAAGGATTTTCTGAAGTTCTGATTGACTGCTGTTGAATTGCTCCAGCACAAAATCATGGATTTCCTTCACAAATGAGTTAGGAAGGTCTAAAGAAACGAAAGGAAATAGCATTACACTAGAAAGATGGGAGCTAGTGTATCAGAATGGCAGCATACATAGAATCCACTGCTATGTTATAAATAAAATGATTTCATAAAGTTTATCTCCTACTTAAAAGATAACTTCACAGCAAAGTCCACCAGTAAGCACACAACTGAAACACCATCTACTAATCCTTTTAGTGGTGCCTCAAAATAATATTTTTCTATTTCCATAGCACCTTTTCTATGTAGAAACATTGCAAATGACAAGTTTTACAGCTACACAGAGTTCCCAGGATATGGAAACCCCCCATGCCCAAGCACTCAATACAATGCAGACAACACTTTAGATCCTAAATGTAATGAAGGTTAAATTAAAACCACCCAAACAAAACCCAAAGAAACTACTATACCTTTCATATAGTATAATGTGTCTCTCAGCATTTTAAACTGAGCGAGATAAAGAGGATCGCTGAATGTTTTGTAATAGAGATCTGTACTAGCACCCGTCTGAAAGAGAAAAGAAGCAGCCTGCTAGATTCAAAATTAAGGATTTTCCATTGTACTGATAATTAAATCTTTAACTCCAGTCCTGTAATTGTTTTCCTCCACAATGTAAACAAGCATTTTAAACTTGCACCAGAAGTAACCTCACAGCTTCCCCCCCACTTCCTTTTAGCAAAAATACACCCACTCAGCCCACTAAGAAAGATTCAGTCACTCTTTCAATTTGAAGAGCCCACATACGTTCCAACAGTGCTGGTTTAAAAAAGAAAGAGATGGCAAAAAGAAACCAAAGCTGTCTCCACTAGGCCCATGTTTCAAATATGGCACTACTGGAGAGAAGGCTGATGAGAACAGCCAACTGAAGATCCCATACAAAAACACATGCTCTTTTTGACACAGCTTTCCACCCCTGAGGAGATGAGGTTAACTCCATAAAAGAAGAGAATAACTATTTCCTTCTAGTTTAGTGAAAAAAATTCACCCTTCATCCAGTTTTTATTTAGTCCAAGGTTAGTTTTAATTTTAGTTTTTAATTTTAAATTTTAAATTTAATTTTAAAACTAACCTTGGACTAAATAAAGAAGGAAGAACAGTTCAAACAGGGAATTAGCATCAAGTCATACCTTACGTAGGTAAAAGACTAATTTTCCAAGTATTAGTAATTAAGACAAAAAAATAAAGTATTCAAGTCATTAGCAAAGGAATTTTAAACATACCTCTGCAACTTCAGCTACAACTGCATCTAAGGTCTTTAGCAGAGAATCCCCAACAATCTGTTTTACCTATGGAGGGGAAAAAAAGTGTTTCCTGTTAATGACCAGAAGACAAAACAATTTTGCCCCCACACAAAAAACAGAAGTCCCTTGACTGCAAAGCATCAGATGAAATGAAGGTTACAAGAATTTATGTCTATAAGAAGAATAAATATATTTGAGCCTCTGTGTACTGTTCCAAAATAGTTGGTTCCAGAAACAGACAGGGTGAGTAGTTTCTGTCACTTCCATGACTTCCCAACAACTAAACCTGTCTAGAAAAGGGTCTTGTCACAGCAAAAACCAATCTATTTCAGCAATTAGCAGTACCTAAGTTACTTCAGATCAAGTGGTCTGGAAGACTTGAACGGGAAGAAGCTGACAAACTAACTTGATTTTCCAAATTCTTCATGGCTCATAGAAGCACATTTTAGGAACACCGTTGAAGCATGACATCAAATGCCATAAAAATAACATTTCACAAAGCTTGAGAGGAAAATGCTGCCTTTTTACTTGCAATGCTAAAGGCTTAAACTGCCCCTATTTCTGGCATGAATACCTAGAACGCACCCTCACTGCAACCTTCATAAGAGCCCATCACGTACCATGTTCAACAGCTGACGGAGCATTTCCAGTGGGATGTTAAACTCTTTATTGTTAATGCCATTGAAGAGAGGAGAAACTGAAAAGCTGGAGCTGATTGTGGAGAAGTAATAATCAGGATCCAATGCACTCCCATCAGG
>VZTU01006559.1:21184-43256 GCA_013400835.1 Zapornia atra
AAGGACCGGCGCTTGCAGAGGCCTGCGGAGGGGCCTGGCGGTCAGCGTCCGGTGGGGCAGGCCCGGCCCGGCCCCTCTAGGTGCGGCTCTGTGAGGAGCGAGGGCCGAGGCTGCCGCCTCTCTGAGAGGTTCACCGCGGACGCTTCCTTCGCGACCCGCTGTCGGTGGCACAATGTCGGCCCTCCCGAGGAGCTACAACCCCTTCGCCGAGGAGGAGGAAGAGGAGCTGCCGTCGTGGCCGGCGAGGGACAGCGAGGAGGCGGGCGGCGCCGAGCGGCAGCGGTACCTGCAGCAGGAGGTGCTGCGTCGCTCCGCCGCCACCGCCGACAGCACCGCCCGCTCCCTTTCGCTCCTCTACGAGTCGGAGCGGATCGGCGTGGCCACCTCCGAGGTGGGTCGAGGCCCCGCGGGGAGGAGAACCGGGAACGGAGCCCTCTCCACTGAGGCAGCGCCCCGAGAGACGACCCTGCGCCCACCGCCGCCCGCGGCCGGCTTAAATCTCCGAGTGGGGCGGGGGCGGCGGGGGGCGGGGAGTGTTGGTTTCCCGTTTTCTCTCCAGAACCCCTTTCCTTAGGGTTATCCGGTGTTTCGGGGACGGCAGCTCCGCTGTGTGACTGCGGACAGATTTTCTGGGTGGAGGTGGCGTGGTTTTGAGGAAAAAATTCCCAGTTAGATCCTCTCTGTGTGCGTAGTACTGCGCCTGGGACTCGGCGGTTCAGCTACACTTAACGAGTCTTGTCAGTGACGTTTATGCCAGTTTTAATCAGACTGAAAAGTTTTCAGCAGTTCTCCTGGTTAAATGAAGAACCTGCCCAGTTAGTTGTTTGTGATGTGCTCGCTTCATCCTGATTAATCATTTCCTTCATTCTTCTGGCCTTGCTTCAGAGTAGAGTTTCCACTCAGAGACGTTGCTCATTAAGGTCTCATCCATTGTGTCACTTGGTAATGGGATGTTGCCTTGAACCTCGGTGATGTGGTTGTCTAAATTAACCCAAGCGCATCCATACACTGCAGTAGGTGCTTATGCTGCAGCTGGTTCTTGGTGGCACTTCTGCAAATCTGTGGCCTCGTGATTTGTTTGTCCAAAAAAGCGCGAATGAGGAATCAAGTATGTAAGTTTCACATAGGGCTTTGTGGTAAAACTTGAGTTGTGTGTGCTTGCTGCTTTACTGGGGGGTGGGGTGGGACAATGTTCAAGTAGAATTCCAAGTTTAGCAAGAATATGAACACAAGTTCTTTGTTTTGCACCAGTGCTGCAGGCAACTTCCCTGCCAGAATTAATCTTTGGATTACTTTGGCATAGTGTTTGTGCTGCTGAATTAGAAAATAACATAATTATATATATATATATAAATTTCTAAATCTTGCACTGTTACTATTAGCTAAAAGATTGTTCCTGTACCATGAAAAACATCTATTTTTTGGTTATTCCGTTTCTAAGTTATCAGGAACATCCCAGTGATATGAAAATAGCAAGGTGTCATTCACAGCTAGAAATAGTTCTGCTTGCTCATCTCCCCACCATAAACCTTTGCATTTTCACTACATCACTAGTCTGGTGCCCTGCTTGTTCTACCAAGAAGAGATACAAATGTCAACCCGATGGAAGGCCAGTACAGAAAATTCCCAGATGCTGTTGGTAGTGGGTGTCAGGAACGCGGCACGGCCTAGTGACAGGATTTTATAGCTGGTAAATGAGTTGCCTGATGAGCAGCTCTTGATGGAAATGCCCTGGAGGAAGGGCAATGGAAAAGCCACTGTGCCTCTAGAAATAACCTGTACTGATGAAGGAGCACTGTTATTTTTCTTCAGTGTCTGTTAAGCATGTTTGATGTTTCAGTTTATCTTGGCTTTACTGGCTTCTCTTTCTGTCACTCTCTGTTAGGAGCTTGTACGTCAAGGAGAGGCACTGAGGCGCACAGAACAGATGGTCAATAAAATGGACCAGGACTTGAAGACCAGTCAGAGGCACATAAATAGCATTAAGAGTGTTTGGGGGGGCTTGGTAAACTACTTCAAAGCCAAACCTCCAGAGAGCAAACCAGAGCAGAATGGAACACCTGACTACTATGCAAACAGTAGGTAAGTAAAATAAATGTTTTACTTGGGACTTACCTCCCACAGCATTTCTGAAATGTCACCAGGAAATCAGACCTTAAAAGATCTGTCAGTTCTGTCAAGTAAACTCTTGAGGTGATGTCTAGCTCCCTTTTTTTCTTTTAACTCAAGAGGAAAGTATTTTTACTTTTATATAGAATTGCAGGGATAAGAATAACTTTATATTTGTGGGTAATTAATTCAAACAAATTCTCAGTCTTCTGAATTGTTATATTTCAGTTTTAGCAGGTAATCCTGATTTGTAGTATTGACCTGCTGCCATTTAAATATTAAATTGGCTTATATTAAAAGCTAAAAGAAAAAAAAAGCTATCTTATATTAAAGTAAAAGTAAAAATTAATTGCTGTGTTTTACAGTACTTGCTTGCCTTCAACTGAGAAATTTGTTTAAAGCCAGTAATGCTGTATGGATAGATGTTTTCTTCCACCTTCCACTAGAGGAAAGGTTGCCTCTAGGACAGAAAGATACAGGTTTGGTTTTGATGTCAAAAGTTTACATACCCTAATTCAATTCTGCTTTCACTGAAGACAAATGCTAATAGTTTGTTTTAAAGCAACATTTTTAATCAGGTCAAACAAATTTGCTACTCTTGTATGATACCTGTTCTTGTTTAACAGATACAAAATGAAGCCCGTGGACCATAAGAATATTTTCATTTATTCTCTTTGTTACTAGATTAAAAGAAGCAATGATGTCTAGTAAAGAGCAAGAGTCAAAATACCAGGAAAGCCATCCAAATTTAAGGAAGCTAGATAATGCAGGTTTGTTAACTTCATTTTACACTGAATGTCTGTCATCAGCACGGGGTGAACTTGTGGAGTGGTGAAGGCAGAGACCCTGCCCAGCTGCTGACTTACAAATCTCCAGGTGTAGGGTGGCAACGTATTCCAGCCTTCGTGGCTATGAATTCTAGGGAATTGCTTCCCTTAAAACTAATTATATCTATACTGAAGAACTGACTTTTTTACTTGGATATGGATTTTATATAGCCCTTCCTGTGGGGGATTCATGCTGCATCCACTGAAGACTTTAAAAGCATCCAGTGCTTGTATTTGCACAGAGGAAATGATAGCCAGCAACGTGCAGGCAGCCTTGTCCTATGATTGCCAAATTGGTAATGTGCATGTTCAGAGGCTTTCCTTTTTAACCATCATTTGTCTTAGTTTCCAGGTGTGTTTTCCATGTTATTTCCAACGAAGGGCTGTAACCCTTCCTACTGAAGTCACACAAGGGTTTTGTCTTGTTCCACATTCTCATGATGCTTTAACGTCTGCGATGACCTATGTACAAAGTAACTGTTCCTTTTTAAAGTGAGGCTCAATTAGTTTTGTGAGAAAGCGGCAGGCTGTCTTTATAGTTGCAGTTCTGTAAGTAAAGAAATGCTTTTTGGTGCCATTAATCTCCGTTCCACTCCCTATAATACCCGAAGCCTGTCCAATAGAGGGCAGAAATAACTCTCTGGTGGCCTGACCTGGGGGAGCACTAACTGCTGGGAGAAGTTACCAGCCTGCTTGCTCTGTTTGTGGGGTGGCTGGGTTGTTTCTTTTTTCTCTCAACTAAAAAGGCAGTGTGAAAGAGAACAGTTGCAGCTTAGTAACTGTTGTTGAGGTAGTGGCCCTGGGACTACTTTTCATAGTCCTGCTGACAGGTTATGTGATCACATGGCAGTTGTGGTCAGGCTAATTTTCAATAGCCCTTCTCAAACTTTAGAGCCTCTTGTTGCTATGTTTTTATTATATCATATTCTGTATTTTAACATCTTCAGACAGTGATTTCAGCAAAGCAGATTTAGTTTCTTCAGTGCAGAGGGATTCCTATCCGAAGAACCAACACCTGCGAGCTTACCACCAGAAAATTGATAACAACTTAGGTGAGTGAGAAAAATGGAGCTGTTGGATGTAATTCAGGTTTGGGTTGTTAACCCAGAGAAAGTTGCTAAGTGATATGTTGCCAACAAACACTTTTTCATTTAGTTCACAGGTGAAGTTTGATAATAATGGTTAAAACATTTATGGCAGGATCCAAAATTTGCTTGAAACATCCTTTCTTTGAATGCTAGACTGCTGTGAGGTGTCTGTGGGTCAACTGCTTGCAGATATTAGTAATAAATAATTTCATGTGAAAGCAGCTAGAAACAAACTGGCTAGGATGTCTGGAATGGTGTAAATCTCTTCTGGAAACTGATATGCTATTGGCATCAATACTTCAACTCTCCTGCAACATGCCTGTGCTTTAGAAATAGTTTTTGAACTGTCCCTCAGCAGAGAGACCTGGGGAAGAAACCCCACTCCGAAAACCTAAGGCTCCTCTTAGATCATAGATTGACAATAAGCAGCTGACTCTTACACATGTGGATATGCTAGCTAACCTGCATTTGAGTGAGGAAATGGTGCTGAAGGATCATGTCACGCTTGCATTCAGGATGTGAAAATGTTGCTTTGAATCATCCTGTAACTTGACTGACATATCACTGGGACAAACACCCTTACCCCTCCATTCAGAAAAGCTGACTCAGCAGGCACTAGTGATTTTAATGGGAAATGCTGCTTTAAATGGCCATGCAGATGGTTACTTGCCATCTCTTCCTAAAGCTTACCACTTCCACGGAAAGATGCATTCAACTCTCCTGACAGTTAACTCAGATATTAAATTGTACATCACTTTGAACCCAAAGCATTTACCCTGTGTGCAGCTTTTGAAACAGACGTGTTTTGCGGAAAATAGAGGCCTTAAAAAGCACCAAGTGTTTCATTTGTGAATTTGCTGTTTCTTTTACTACTTCCCAAAACCATTCAGCTGACTTTCTCTTCCTTTGTACTGTAGCTTATCTACAGAGTGCCTCTTTGCTTACATGTGTCACTGTTTAACTGTCCTAGAGAGAAGAGATTGGAAAGAAATCAGAAAGGAATCTATCAAAGAGAAATAATCAAGCATAAGATTTTGTGGAGCCATGTTTGTTCTAGTGCAAAACTTAATAGCCTCAGAAGCATTTGTACCAACCAGTCCTGCAATAAAATAGTTTCCTTGTAGCCAAATTAGAAAATCCAGAAATGGGGTGGTTCCATTTATGTTAAATAACTAACTCAAATCCTCTGTGTATTGACAATGTCTCTGCATGAAGTTTAAAGAGAAAACGTGTATCTGAGCTGAGAAAAGATGCCCACAATTTTCAGCAAAATAAGTTTGGTTTTTTTAAGAAGCAAAAGCTGTGTTATAGGGTATGTCATTTTATAAAGATACTTTGGTTTTAAGCATTTGTAGTTAATTTGCAAAGAAAAAAGAGAAGTGATTATTTCTGGTAGCAATGCAGTGGAAGTGCTGAAAGATCAGTGCTTCTCGTGCTGGAGAAGCACGCAGCAGTTGTAACTAACGCTTTCTGACCCAAGGTATTGGAGAATCCTGGTGGTGTCTGTTTAGCTGGTATGCTTTATACTGCTTTATTCCTGATGGTCCCTCTCTTCGTTGGCAGATGAGATGTCTTCTGGGTTGAGTCGTCTGAAAAACCTGGCTCTTGGTCTGCAGACAGAAATAGATGAACAAGATGATATGCTGGATCGACTCACAAAAAAAGTAGAGACACTGGACATCAACATTAAAAGCACCGATAAAAAAGTCCGACAACTCTAAAGGATTTTTAGACACCGTTTTTGTCCAGCATCAGTTCTGCTTGGATCTTATCTCAACCAATCTCTTAAAAAAAATCTTGGACAGTATCCCTGTCTCTCTTTCCTGATATGTTATTGATTTTGTTGTCATTAAAATTACATAATCCTGAGTGCAGCATAATATATTAAATTTCTTAATGTACATGGTGAAAGTGCATGTTGAGTAAAGCTTCTCAACACTTGGTAACTGCTGCTGTGCTGGATACACTGCTCAGCTGTACAACTGTGCCTCGTGCCTGGAGGAATTTGCAATCTGCAGAGTTTCAGTGTCCTTGGCCTGGGAGCGGTGATGAGAAAAGTAAATGCATTTTTGCCTCTATTTTGGGGAGGGGCAGGGGGAACAGAATGTGCTGCTTTGTTCAGAACAAACCTTGCTACTTCTGTTTACCTACAGCTGTTTAAATTCTGGGGCGGGGCAGGGGAGTCAATTTCCAGCTGTAAAAATAAGTCAGAGTGACTCTTCTCTGCCATTTCTGGGGCTTAAGGAACGAACTGTTCTGTGGAAGCTGTAAAATATCAAGGGCATCATGCAGTAATGATAATATCCTGTGCACGTTCCATTTCCTGAGATGACTCTTGCTAAATGGTGGATCTGCAAAATGTGGATTTGATGTTTGGGTCATTAAATGCTCTCACTTTTACAGTGTTTTCAGTAAAGATATCTAAGAGTATCGTATGGTCTGCAAGAAATGTTGATTGACAGTGACCCAAAAAGTTTGGGTGATGAAATCAGGACTTAAATGTATGTGCTCAGCTTAGTTACATAGTTATTTGAAAAATAGCTTCCATTTTAGAAATGGAGAGTTGGTCTGATTATGTACAAACAAATCATAAGAGATCATTCTTTAACATTTATTTCAAATATGATTAAGGATTGAGCAGATGCTGCATTTTGTTAGGTAATGAGACTGTTTTTAAGAACCTCAGCTGTGGTTCATCTACTTCTGCATTGGCTTAGCAGATATGAAAAGTTCCTGCAAATGAAGAAAAGCTCAAAAACCTTTTTGAGTCTTCCAGATACAAGCTGGACCTTCCAATTTGTTTTATTCTTGTGCAAGTATCACTGTAGAACAAAATTACATTTCTGCTCCAGCCCGAAGATGTGACAATGAGAACTTCCTGAAATAAGTGATCCTGGTTTGGAGAGGCCAAGGGACCTGTATCAGTATCACAAATGGCAAGTCATGAAGAAGAGGTAGCTACTTTTCTGAGCTGGTGCCACATTATCTTGTGAATTAAAGGAAGACCTTGGTGTTAGGGCTGTCAAGCACGTGGCCTTCATGAACATCACCTTCACAGCCTCTCCTCTTTTTTGAAGGGATTTGTTAGCTTGAGTTTGCTTGCTACAATGTGCACCCAATTGCTAAGCCTTTCTTTTACTGCATCTCCTGAAAGTTCCCTGGTAGAGAAATAAATCACTAAAAAAAAAAAAAGCTACACTTCTTGGACACAGCATTAAATGAGGGGGAAATGGATCTAGCTGTGTTATGTGTAATAAGGAATGTAGAGTGTGAAGCCAAGCAAAAACTTCTGTTAAGAGTGAAGTGTGGTTTGTCTGGATGTAAGCTATTCCATATTTTTAGTCTAAATTATTTCATAACATGAACTCAAGTTTTTGGTCAACTGTTTAGTTGTATTAGCCTTAGGAAATGTTTACTGCATCCTGGGTATGTTTGCCTTTAAATCACGGGCAGGGAAGTGGAATAAAAAAAAAACCCAAATCCCTATTTCTGCTTTGAGAACTTCGTGATCCAAGCAGGCTAGAAAACCTGGATCTCAGCCATGTGGAAGTTACACGGAGCTCTAACTTCTTATCTCATCTAGCCATCCCATCTCCTGTCCTAGGAATGAATGTCTGTCTTTGCTTAGGCTTTCCTGCTCTATTTGTTACTGTTGTGTTGCTTGTTTTAAAGGATTATTTCCTACATTGGATATCTTCCATGGGGAAAGAAGGATTGTCTGTGGGTATAAATGTATTTCTTCTATAAACCAAATTCCCTTTCTCAGCTTTCATGCAGATACTTTATGCTGGTAAAGATCTTAAGTCCAACTGACATGAGGAGACAACACTATTTTATAGTAGTGATGAATTTTTTTTGTTTGAGTAACTTTCTGTCCTGCAGAAAGGGGATGTTTAAAGGGGAAGAAATCCATGGGATTTTTGCCTTTCCAGGAAATGTCATTTTTGCATGTGTTATGAAGGACTTATTTCAGGAGCTCTTATATTTCCTGAGATAGTTTTATTTCTTCTTGGATACTATTGAAAAACTTACCTTGTGCAGGGTATAGGACTTCCAGAAGAAATTTAATTTACAATCAAGCACTAACTTGCTAAGCCAAATAATTTTTGCCTAAATACTTATGTTGGCATAGAAATTAGTCCTTGCAGTAAAATAGCTCTGGTTGATTTTATTCTTACTGGTTTAAATAGAAGCTTAATATATTTTAAGTCATCTTTATAAAAGGCAATTTTCTTGCTTCTCAAAAAGTGAAGGTTTGATACACCAGGAAGTCACATACCCTTTGTATCCTGGATAGAAGAAACAGCACAGAGGGGAAAAAGTGAGCATAACCAGTATGTGACTACCAGATTCCTAGGAATAGCTGCTGCTTAAACTTCCTGAGCATTGAACTAAATATTGTAACAAACGATGTGTAGTTGAATTTAAACCTGTACCACAAAGATCTATTGCTGTGCTGAAGCCTGTCAGCCTCCTGAAACCATTGGGACACTATATGGTGTGGGAGGGTTTTTAGTGTGTAATATTTACTGGAAATAGTTTGCATAATAGTTTTGTGAAGTGGTGTCACATGTTAACTGGTGAAATAGAAGATACTTTCCAACCACTCTGCCTTCTGAACAGATTTTTGTAAGCATTTTTACAAGTGTAACATCACATGGATGATATGTGTTAATTTTGACTGAAAAACACGGGGCTTAATTTTCAAACTCACAATTAGTGATTATTCATGTCTGGGCTTTTAAAAATCATTCTTTAATTCTATGCCACCCAGGTATAACACTTTTTATACAAGTCAGATTGAAATATCTTTTATTTAAATACTAAATTGAACTGTAGTTCAGCAATTCAGGAGATTGAATTATATGAGTGTTGAATGGTAAGGTGGTCAATAAAGGTGCTTATTGTTAATAGAGAGTTTTTGTACTTATTTATCAAAATTCCTTGATTACAACTTCATTAACACTTCTCCCCCATAATAAAACCTGTTAAAAGTACTCTTATTTTGTGCCAGTATGGAAATAAGTTTGCAGCTGGTGGGTGTGTTGGAACAAAGGAGCCCCATGGTTCTGCCTGCCTCCTTCCCTTTTCCCTGCTGCTGAAAAGAGGTTTGGTTTTAGGAGGGAGTCCTACAGTTGTCACTTCATTTTGGTAGGTGGCTGATTGGTTTGCTTCCAAAGAAGTATTTTATATAATCCTGAAATGAGAAAATATGAAGAACAACCCCACTGGGGCCAGAGATGAAGTCCTGGTAAGGCTCACTTGAAAGCACAGAGGTGCCCCCAGAATAAACAGGCTGCCTAATTGGGTGGATCCTTGAATGCCAGGCAGGGTTTTCTAAATACAGTGACTTTGGAGCTCTGCCTCAGCTATAAAAAGTCCTGATGGATTGTGATTTAGGTGCTGGCGAGGCAGAACCTCCTAGAAAATGGGCTTCCAGCTCTAGCTGTAGATATTCTGGGGAAAACAACAGACCTCCTTGGCATCTTTGTTGTAGATGATCCTTCTTTTTCCTGGATGTTAATTGTAAATCTGTTCTTTCTGTTAATGTATAGCAGTCATTTGCCAAGGTTGAGCCCTGCCTGTAGATCAGCAGTCTGAAAAGCCACTAGAAACTTCTGTCGCTTGGAAGAAGAAACCTTTGCCCAGCTCCTGTGTGTCTCACAGCCTTGCAGGGTCAGCCAGAGCAGCTAGAGTACGAAGCATGCCACCAAGGCCATGCTGTCTGTATTAACCCTTCAAGGTAGAAAGAAAATAATGCTGTTTAGAATGTGTATGTTGGGTGGTGGCAGCCCTAGAGAGTGGCACACATTGCTCAAAAGAACTTTTAATTTAAAAACAGGCATGTTAGAGTTTTTAGGAAAATTATACACTTAATTATTTTCTTTTGGTTTACTCAAGAGATTCTGTCAAAAACGTCTAGGTTCTTTATTCCTGAATCTCAGTCTTTTCTTAAATTCAATTAATCAGTTTGCTTTGTCTCACTGAACACTTACTGTGTCTTTCCCAATTCCTCCTTTGCTCTTTCATCCTTTAAGTTCATCCACTTTCCATTCTATGGGAAACAAATAACTAATGGAAGAGCGGTCTCATCAGTGTATTAATTTTGACAATCCTAATTGGGTTCAAATTATGCAGGTACTAAAATCTGACTTGCTTGCCCTAAGATTTGAACCCCAGATTTCTCTTAAAATTTCCATGCAACCCCCAGTGTTTGTTTGCCTCTAGTATGTATGGGTGTGGTGGTGGCTACTGGTTAACGTGTTTGGGGGCCTTTGAAGAAAAATTCCTGCAAGAATTCCTTCACTTCTTTGATGCCACCGAAACGGGTGGTGATATGGTCTGCTCTTGCCTTCCAGTAAGATCCGCAGTACCGTTACTGCTTACCAACAGTCAGGTTGCAACATCAGGTCTTGATAGTCTCAACTTTATTGCCCTATTTTCACCATTGCCTTGTGCCTGGATTGGCTGATCTGTCTGCATCTCTGCCCACTGGTCCTCTTGGATGATGATGACAGGATGTTCCTTCCCTCTTTCAGTAAGGTCTAGGCAAGGGAGGCAGCCAAGCAATCAGTAGTAGGATATAAATAGTAAGGTTGAACCTGATTGCATCCAGCTGCCTTTGCGAGGGAGGGACAGCATCAGCCTGCATCCTTCCTCTGGAATAGTGTGTGCAGGATGGCCAGGACTGAATGTCCAAGGACTAGCTACTTGTAATTTGACTTCTGTGGAAAGCCAAGAACTCTTAAAAGGCTGGAATGTGATAGAGACCAAGAGAATTCCAGATTCAAAGCTCTGCAGCCTTCTGCCCTGAAAATACTTGGGCTGCTAACACCACTGCAGAGGAGAGCTAGGTGTCATTTTATCTGCTTCTACATACATTATTGTGTTGCAGACTGTTGACATTTCTGGCATTTGTTGTTATTCCCAAAGCTGCACACAGTAAGCCAGTAGACAGGAGCTAGCAGCATTTGTAGGTGCTTCAGCCTCAGTTACCTGCCTTTGGAATTCTCACTGCATGTAAGTCACGCCGGGTCAGTGATGGTGCAGCATCCTCCTTTGCAATAGCCAGTCTGCTGCCTTCCACCTCTCCTCCGCGTGCTCAGTGTTCAGTTGTGACTGAGCAAGATAGAATATGTTAATTAGATCATACTGTATTGCGATATGCAGAGAAGAATGTTCTTTCCTGAACTACATAGTTGCTATAATGCAGTGAAGGGTTAGTTTCTGTTGGTACATGTTTAGCAAGATCTAATGAATTAAAACTGAACTGCAACATTAAACCAAGTGCAGGTGAGAAAACTATCTTGTCAGGGTCCTCTTATCAGTGCACCAACCTTATTAAGCCACAAAACAATTCTAGTGTCCTACTAACTGATGTTTGTGGCACAGGAAAAGTAGTCTTGTTCTCAAAAGACATAGGCCTTCTAGATACAGGAGTGCTGCAGCAGGTCTGCTGATTCCTCCTCCTAATGGAGTGACCTGGTCCCCCCAATTGTGCGGGATTATCACAAGGAAACATCACCTTTGTGCTAAATTACAGCAGAACCTATTAAACACATTAAACACTCACTTGTATCAATCAGGGGAGTATCCTCCCATGCCGGTCCTGTTTTCAGAAGTCCGTGTAAATTGTAGTCTAGCTCCTCTACCTGATCTTTCATCACTACTGAGTTTTTATTTTCCTTAGCCATATCCCATCCAATTGGATGGCAATTTCATACGCCATCCAAGCAATGCATTCATTATTGAAGTTTGTGTGATTCCAGAATTTCCTGGCACAGTAATTCCAAAACAAGCGGGAGGAAAAATGGAGAAGGAATTTTCCATCTCCAGGTGTTTATTTTATTGTAGGAATCTTCGCTCTTGATCCCTTTGGATGACTTTTTGTTGAGCTGCATTTCAGCTGCTTGTCCAGCACAACGTCTGAGAAAGTCGGTATGGTCTGACTGTTCTTGCCACTGAAGGTGATGGGAAGGAAACTCATTCTAGGACTCTGATGTACCTGACTGCTCTAGCACTTCTCACATCACATTTCTGGAGCTCATTTCCTTTCTGCAATCTCCATAAGCTAAACAAGCACTTTTTTCAACTGCCTGCTTTACTAGTAAGTGCTTGAAATGTGATGTTGAGGCCTTATTCCGCACTCGAGCTACCATGCTCTGTGCTGGGTATACAGTGGCATCCTGCCAGAAGCCCGAGGACTTCACCTGTGCCCGAGTGAGGTCAGATGAATCACACAGACAAAACAGCTCTTCATGGGGTACAGCAGCACATTGCTGGTTTCGGTGTATTGTTGGGCTCCAGCAGCTAGTGGCAATGACAGAGAAGTGGGCTTTGGGCGCATTGAAGGTAAGCAGCTAAAGCCTTACTTAAAGAATATTCTCAAATACACACCTATTTCTTCACTGTGCTGAGCATGACACTACAACCATTAATCTTCCTTTTCCAGGTAAGTATGTGTAGGTGCACCAGCTGGGACAGTCAGGCTGAGTCAATGACCTGTGTGAATCTTCAGGCAGTATCAGTACTTCCCCACGTGTCCCAAGTGTCAGTGCCTGTAAGAACAATTTTCATTTGGTATTTGAGAGAACCACTGATTCTGATGTACACTTCCTTAGAATAGTGATAAATAATGGAATAAGATAACACTTGGAGAGAGATTTGTTAAGCCTCTACAACCTCATTACCTATCTGCCTAAAGTACCTAAAATGAACAGTCTTTAGAAAAGGAACTTCTGATGATAGCCTCAGATGCTCTGTCATTGTTTAATTGCTCAGTCATCTGAAGATGTAGTATGACATAATGTAGTTTTATTTTGTCTCTCATCAACTGCTCTGCTGTTTCCATACCTCTCTCTGTAGTATGGAGTGACTGGAAGGTTGCCAAGGAAAGGGAAGTCTGTGTGTGAACAGCCGGAAGGGATCATATGTAAATGTGGTGGAAAGAGGCAATTAAAGGCAGTGCTGAGATATAATGGAAAATAGACAATATTGAGCCTCATCAGAAATAGCAACATAAACAGCAGCTACTGTGATATAATGGAAAATAGACAATATTGAGCCTCATCAGAAATAGCAACATAAACAGCAGCTACTGTACAATGTCTTTGAAGTGAACTTTGTTGCTTTAAATAACTGCATTCTACAGAAAACAGATGGATCATGAAATCTGCGAGCAGACTTCCAGGAAACAGTTTGGTCTTCAGGAACATGTCCATGTTGATGTTCAGCATATCCTCCTGGCATAAGGGGACAAAAGGCTGCTCTCCCTCCTGTTGTATTTGCATAATACAGAGAGGAGCTGGAAAGTTGTTTTACACGCAAGCCAAATATAGCTGGAAATAATACTGCATGTCATATGTGCCTATGAATGGAGAGGAAGCGATATCTGAGATCAGCAGTATAAGAAGTGCTGCTTTCTTGCTTCGCAACCCAACACCAATGAAACTAATCAGGAAGCCTGGCTAACCAGAGGGACTGTGCAGACAGCTCACCAAAATCTTGCTACAACCAGCAAATTCAACTGCATTTTAAATTTTTTTTACAAGAGTGGGTGGACTGGGAGGGGACAGAGCATTCCAAAATGTTTAACTTTGTGTTACAAATGAGGACAGATTCAGGCTGTGTTTTGATTTTCTGGCCTATGTTTGACCATCCTTGTTTTGGAATAATTGATCAAGAAGCTCAACATGGTTTATAAAGCCATTTGTTCCCTCACTTTGTGAATGAGTATGATCAGGCCCAGCCCAGGCACTGCAAATCATGCTCCTGTTTGCAGACACAAACTTGGCAATATGCACTAACTGAACATAGTTCTTGCATCAGGCAACACATCATGTGCTTTCTCAGTCACATTCTGAGCTAGAAGACAAACATGCAGACATTTAAGGATCTTTGGGAAGGCCCATGAAAGTGATTATTTTTTAACACTAAACTTGTTTCTTTCAGTTCTTTACTCCTCTTTGAGCATAACCAAAGAAACAAGAGAGCTGCTGATTATTCTGAACAGTTATGTTTCAGTCTTCATGAAACAAAAATGGATAGAGACACACAAAGATGACTCATTTTTGATGTGCTCTGGCTACAAGCATGTTCACACTATTCTCTGGTTGAGTTGGAGCAAATGGCTGGTGAAGAGCTAGGATGGAAGGAAAACTCTGACACTGAGACTAGAAATCATTCTTCTGCTTCCTGGATGCAGTATTGCACGGTGCAGGAAGAGGGAGGCAACGAAAACCTATTATATAACTGGACCTCTTTCTTTATGAAATTAATACTTTATTAGATCACATTTTACCATGAGGACGACCAAAAATCTGCAAAGAAATGTGAGAACAGAGTGCCAAGTAAATGGGTTAACTAGTAATTCGCATGCTTCCCCTTTCATTTTTTGGTTTGCTGAAGATACCCTACGTACTTCAAACAGTAGTCTGCCAAAAACTGGTGTCACGTTTTTATGTGCAGGGCACCTCTCAGGCCTTTAGAAAGGCAGAAAGTACCAAATACTCTGTAAATTCAGTAACTTCTTCCTAAAAAGATAGTATTTCTAAAAAGATTAATTATACTCTAAAAAGAGAGTATTGTAAATTCCCTCTGGTGCTTGTTAAGTCTGCCTCTGCACAAGAGGTTGTGTCCCTTTATTTAATATCCCTCACAGAAGGAGTATCAGTTACCCTGAAAGCACTGGCATAAAGGGGGACAACTGTCTTCATCTTGTGTCATCTGATTTTTTTCTAGTGACAGGGCAGCAAAAATGCTAATAAATTGCTTCTGCTAGAATGAGTAGAATTTTTTTAAAACATAATTTAGACATTTTGAGGACTTTAAGTGTGTAAGTCTGTGCTTACCTACATTTTATTTTAGCTTGGGCGACTTGCTTGTTATTTTCTGAAAAATCTAAAATGCAACAAACATTTATGGTTCTTGAACCTCTATGGGAAACACCTTTGTGTTGTGTTTGTGTCTTGAAAATTCTAGTTAAGACTGAAGTACCAGAAAATCCAGTCTGTTACATTCAGGTTATATATGTCATTAAGAACCATGACATGCAGAGAACTTCGATTAAAACCTGTTCCACAAACAATTCAAGACACAAGAAAGCCAAGAGTGAGCTAGAAAATTAGGGTGACTTTATCTTCAGCTTCCTGAATTCCTACAAGCTGATAGAAAAAAAAAAAAGGAAAAAGCAGGGCCTTTGTATTACATAAAATAGCATTACATGGTCTAATAAAAACTTGTTTTTGTAGGGGACAGCGTAGTTCAGGAAATAATGGTGTTTTCAGGAGGTGATTTCTGAACCTATCTTTAAAGGTAATGCAGACAAAAGGCACAGATTCATACAAAAGCAGGAATTTGGGCATAAAGAAAGTGAAGAAAAAATATTTCATGAACAATAGAACTAATTCAAGAAGGTGCAGACCTTGGTCAAAGATTTTTTTTTCCATAATTTGTGTTGACTGACTCATACATTTGCCAGGGCTGAGCTCCTACTTCAGCCATTCCTTCTAAATAAAAGTCTCTCTCCACTCTCTGCCCTATTTTCATGAAGCTTGCAAAAACTGAGTACCTTTGAGCTGATTCCTCTCCATCACACAGGGTTGAATTTGGCCAGTGGTCTCAAAACTTGCAATGGTGGGGAAAAGGAAACAGGAGAACATGGGGAAAGCTTAGTCATAAAGGGCTTGTTTCCTTCTGGGGATGGGGGGTATTCATAGCTTATGAATTTAGTGCTTCTTTCCAGGATTCAAAGGGGAAATATATTGTAAAGGTCCTATAGAAAAGTCTGTTTATTGTCTGTGTGTTTTAGTACTATACTCTAAAATGTAATGTGTTTCTGCTTTTCTTGGCTTTATTCTATTTCCTGGGTAATGTAATAATGTTAAGAAAATGAACACTGAGGTTTCCTTGTCAAGGGTCTATTTCAAAGGAAATAGCTAACAGTCAATACATTCAGCATTTCCCAAATCACCCCATTAATCTGCAATTAGAAAACATTGGCTCATTCAGTCCTGCTGTAGGAACAAGGTAATAACCAGAAGACCCCTTCAGGTCCTTTCCAGACCTTTATTCTTATATCCTATTTATGCACACTTACAAGTTACATTCCTAAAAGGTATTTAACCACTCAGACCATTTGTCTTGGTCTATTCATAAGTGTAGGTTGGTTTCTGTCATTCCAGAACTATTGGAATTAGCAATAGATGCACACTTGGTTTATATCAGCTACCTCATTTTGTTCCATTAGTTATATTTTCAAAGAACACGTTCACCCTCTATCCACTTGATGGATGAGCTGCCAGAGAAAACACTCTGGAGGAATTCAGTGTCTAAAAAGGTTGATGTAGCAAGCAGCCCTGACCCATCTGTTGTGATTCGGAAGACAGATATTGACTCCCATGTCCCTTACTCGGCCTTGCATCACTGATGAGCAGACCTCTGTTTTCACAAGGCTGGGCTGGAGGAGTTGGAGTTTCAGCTAATACACTGCCCTGCAAGTAATTCAGCATCTGTGCTGCAAACCCTGGAGAACACGAGCATCCAGAGAAGCAGCAAACAACTGTAACACACAGAGAGCATGAATGGCAACACACTGCACAAAGACAGAAATGGCCTCTTTAAATAGAAATGCTACTGGGAGGAAAGACAGGCATATTGTTTGCAAGTTAAAAGTAAATTAAGTATCATCATGGCATTAGCTCTGCAGGGAATCTAAAGACCTCCAGCCTGCACTGCTACTGCCTCTAGACACTTCTGTTCATTCTGACAGTAAATGCCATCAGAATCTATCATCTCCAGCAGAGCTTTCCATGCACCAGGAGTACAGGATGGGGCTTCACATACCAAGCTAAATTAATAAAGTGACCTTTATCAAGAACATGTCAGGAGTTAAATTCACCGTAACAGGAGATTTCCTTTAAATGCTAAGCGTGTACAACTACATTCTCCTGCTAGAGAATGAACTAGAGAAAATTTGAACATTAAACAGTTGCATATTAAAGAACTCTGCAACAGAATGTTTACATTTCAAATAATTTCTTCAGGAACATTGCATTTACAGGTTTTCCCAGTCTGCTCACAGGAGCTTGTGCAATGACTTACAGAAACCACAGAAGAGCCTCATCCAGAGCCCCAGAGTGCTTTGTGGCAGAGTTGTGTGTTCAATAAGAACGGATAGGAAAAGGAGAATTGTGTTCCAGAGGAAAAGAACACTATTTGAATGGAATTTTGCATGAAAATGGAGGGACTGTGCACTGTGGGACATGTGCACAGTCAGTTTTGGATGGGGGAAAATGAGAAAAGACAGTTCTTGACAAAGCAGCAAGGAGCCTGTTGGAAGGAGAGACAAGAGGGAAATCTCCACCGTAGCCAGGAGACAAGCTGGAAAGAAGTCCAAGGAGTGAGGGTGTGGTTTGAAAAACAAGGAGTACAATTTCAAACTGGATCCTGAAGCAAACAGAGCATTCAGTGAGGGTCATGAGATGCATGTAATGTTCATTTTCTGTGAGAGACACCAAATCAGAACTTCAGAGTTGTGGTGCTCCGTCTTTGCTGCAGATACAGCACTCCTAAGGTTGCATTTATCTGTCAGGCAAAACACTGATGGTCAGACAGCACCAGTCACCATACAGCTGGGGACAGATGTGGATCAAGAATTCTGTGTTCAGTACTGTGCCACAAGCATCAACTCTCCAGCAGTTTGTGGTGGTCAGTAACAAGGAATTGCAAGCCCAACCAACCCACAGACTCTGTCACTTGAAGCTTTGCTTCTGCACACACAGGTAGGTCTCCTGCTGTCAGCAAGTGGATGCTCTCTCCTATAGGCCAGAATATGTGCTAGTGCCTTTTTAAATCAAAACAGAAGAATGGCCAAACATTTGCAAATTGAATGCTTTTGTAGTTAAAACAGTGATTTGAACTGATGCTGTGGAGCAGTAATCCAAGAGAAATGTTTAAGAGAAATGCACGTTGCTTTTGCTTTTCCAGTGAGACTTCCCTGGCTGATTCTGTGGGAAGAAGACTAGGAACATGCACAATGCATCTAAGGTTTTTCCATGTGAATAACAGCCCCTCCAAGGCAAAAATGCAGCACTTCTCAGGGCTCTTCTCAAAACACTGGAAAAGAGCATCAGGCTGCCATTCACAGGAGGAGCCAGAAAACCAAATATCTGGAGGAGAGCAACCTCTGAAAAACATAGATAAACATTTGCCAGATTTGAGTTGTTAAAGGATTGGAAGGGATTACATCCTTCTCAGCCACTAAGTGCTGTGGCTCTGCCTTTTATAAGGGAGGGAGAGAGTTGCAGTTACATAATCAGAGGGGAACAAGCACAGCAAACATTTCAAGACTTGACACCCTTTACGTTTCTTTTTAACAGACTATAGACTGTACAAGAAATACCTTAAATAAGGCCAGTAGTGCCTTTCCACTGAGAGATCCCAAACTAAATATAGAAAACAACGTTAAAAGACTCAGTAAAACATCCACACACAGAGCTGACCATAGAGAGGTCGGTTTCTTTAGCTATGCAGGCTCAGCTAGTGGCAAAGTGGAGAAAAGATGGCAAAATACTTTTCCCATGTTTTAGATTTGTGACAAAATTTCAAATGCCACTAGCTACCTCTGCAGAGCAGGGCACAGTTGTGAAGAATCTAACCCTGCGATCAGCAAAGCCAGGTGTCAAAAAGAATAGGTATTTAAACAGAGAACAGCATAAAGAAGGTATACATGAGAAAGACTTGAGCAGATAGAAGTGTGGCAAAGCACTTTTACATAAAGTGAGATGCTTTTTTTTGCTACCGAAATTATGGGTTGTTGTAATTAGGATTTGGCCATCTGGGAGTGGGCATTGTTATAAATTACTTGGTCCCAAACAGGATTTTAACCAAATCGAACAATTTATTAAACGAATAAAAGCAAGCAAAGGGTGCTGGGGTGCACGGTCAGCACTGGGTGCGCCGGGAGTCTCCGCCCCACCAAGACGCATCCCGAACAGTTCCAGTCCCTGGCTTATATACTTTTCAGGGATAACACAGCCCACCGGCTTAAACTGACATGCTGGAGTGCATGACAGCCCTCCCCCTTCCCAACAAGACATAACCATATACATTTTAAGATGACACGCTGGAGTGCCGGTCAGGTCCTGTATCTTTTGTCTTGCTGATGGTCAGGCAGCTGGTTCCGCAGGTTCGAGGAGTCTCCCTCTTCTGCTGGCTGATCGCCTTCCTTTCAGAGACAAGTTGTTTCCGCAGTAGTATCACAATGCACACAATGTGCTACACTGTGGTCCTTTAAGCGACGATTTACACGTCCTTTATATAGTTTGTTGATGCTTCAACAAACTTAATTCAGTACGTGCAAAATCTCAAACTGTCCCTCCCAGGCCCATGACCATACAAGGGTCTGTCATTTTGCACCCCCAACATTATTCCATATTAACACGAATCAGAGGGAAATATATCACAGGCATGAAGCATTATAT
The DNA here is from genome assembly GCA_013400835.1 of Zapornia atra. Classification (NCBI taxonomy): domain Eukaryota; kingdom Metazoa; phylum Chordata; class Aves; order Gruiformes; family Rallidae; genus Zapornia; species Zapornia atra. The sequence goes on from VZTU01006559.1 coordinate 40,691, forward strand.
TATTAAAACTGAAATAAGAAATATAACATACCTTGAATTTTAATTGTACTTTCAGTCTTAATTTCCTTAGCCAGTGATCTCTCCAGTTCATGTCAGCAGTTTAGTGCCAGGCACACACAGCACGCAGTGACTCCTGTGCATTTCTAATTCCTGCCAATAAAAATGTCTCAAGAGACAAATCTGTTGTTGCTTGCCTTTGTCACTATTTTCTTTAATATATAAATGATAGAAAAATATATTCCATAACTATGTACGTTACTTAAGAGGTCCTACTTAATTTATGAAAGTCTGTGGCTAACTGCTAATTAACTATAAATTAGAAAGCAAAAGCTAGCAATTGGAGCTCTGTGTATAAATAATTAGGAGCAATCAAGTGGCTGTGAGGGAGGGCAGCTGACATAGGCAAACACTGTATACCTAAACAGGCTGGTGACAGATGATGTCCTGATGTCCTGCTGATGGTCTTGTCTCTGGGGCACTGTTGATTTGCACTTGTTTAGAACTTGAAATAGCTAACCCATCATAAGTGAACTGCTACTAACAAACCTACAGAGCAGATGCTACTCAAAACACTTTTGAAACCACATAAAAAGAAGTTCTCTCCACCTCAGCTCCATCTTTTTGCTTTTGAGTGAACAGACCTCGGTGCCTAAACCCAGTTGTGATTCCTCTGGGGAGAGCTGTAGATCCCAAGTTTCCTGAGGGATGGAGCTGTACTGGCACCTCAGTCCCAGAACCTTTTGCCATCCGTTAAATGGGCTGGCTGTTCAGGGTTTCCTCAGTTGAGCTGTTGCTGGTCTCCCATACGTGGCAAAGGGTTCCCCATGGCTGCAGCTCGTGATGCTACATGCCAGGAGGCACCAAGATGTCTCAGCAGAGTCATGCCTACAATTCCTTTGGAAACCTGACCCAATTTTGGTAATTCGCAGCTCCATGTGTTAAAAATGAACGAGAAGGCTAAGTAAAAATAATGAGGTTTTAAATTCTAATATATTTGGAATTGTTTTAATCTGCCTTCTAGTCTTGAGACTTCAAGGGTCCCTTGTTAAGCTTTTCTTTGCAACCCACAGCATGAGAAACTTATTTATAAAAATTAAACCAGAGATTCTCCTGTAATCTTGTTTCCCTGAGCTGGGCTCTGGTGCACAACAGGATACTAAAACTGCTGGAGCTAGCAACACCACAGCAATCACTTCCCATCTTAAAGGGTTACCATAATTTCGGGGAAAAATAGTAGCAGTAATGTTACCTTCACCTCCCCCATCTAATGGACTAACTAGTCATGAGGGTAAAACAAAAAAAGTGTTAATATACCTCTTGCATGTTGTATCCTCCACATTTTGGTTATTCAATAACTTTCCAATTTACAACATCAACCCTCCAAGGAAGGAACCCTATTTCCATTCAGAAATTCAGCAGGACAGCTCTTCAAATGTACCTGATAACTGGCGACAAAACTCCTCACCTACCTTTGCACATGGCAGCAGGTAGCACAGCCCATGTGGCTCTACAGTCTGTCCATCGGTGGGCTGAGGGCATCAAGCAGACATTCCATCTTACCAAGCCAGACCCGAGTGCCAGCTGAGCCCCATGGGGCTGCCGGGCTGCCGAGGAGCCATGGCTGCCCTGGCCCTTGTGCCCCGAGCAGGGGCCACAACTGCCACAGGCCACACATGTCTCTGCTCCCCTGCAGCTGGGACGAGACAGTGCCCACCCCGAAGAGGGACAAGGGGAAGAGGACGGCTGCTCTCTGCCACAACCAGCCAGGGCGGCAGGTGCCGGGGCAGGCCGCGGGGCCCGCAGGCACACGGAGCAGGAGCGGGCATGCTCCCGGCCTCCAGTGCCCACGAAGCCGGGCAGCGCCCGGGAGTCCTCTGCCGTTCTCCTCATACACGGCGAGAGCCCCGGAGCCTTGAGGAGCATCACCACCAGCTCCTTCACCCCTGCTATGGGGAACGGCGGGAAGGGACCCGCGGGACTGGGGAGCTGCTCTCGGAGGTCGGTGGCAGGCCTGACAGCACCGTGAAGGGCCGCGGAGCCCACCCACCGCGGGGAGCCGGGGAGGGGGCTGGGTCACGTGAGTGCGTGTGGCAGCAGCGGAAGGATATCTGTACTCTAGCGATGCCTGCCGCCCCTCAGCTGGCCGCAGCCGGAGCTGAAGGGAACCCCCCCTTCCCCTCGCTTCCCCGGCTGTCCCTTCCCCGCCCTGCCCCTCACCGAGAGCGGGGGGGCGGCGGGGGAAGAGCACGGCGGCAGGCAGTGATGGCGAGCGAGAGGCGGGTGCGATGGGGCGGGAAAGAAGCGGCGCGGAGAGGGACTATTTCAGAAGACCCTGGCAGCCTGGCGAGGTGCGGAGTGATCCTGCCGCCGGTGTGAGCGGTCGCGAGCTGAGGCAGAAAAGGGAGGCGAGCCCGCCGGGGCGCCATCCCAGAGAGGGCACTGCGCCTGCGTCGTCTCCCCCTCCCCTCCCCTCCTCGCCGCCGTGTGGGGTGCAGCGGTGCCTGCCCTGCTGCCACCGCCGGCCCCTTGCCCCGCGCCCCTGCCCCGGGGAGCTCGCCCCCAGCCA
>VZTU01006559.1:43269-53602 GCA_013400835.1 Zapornia atra
GGGGGGGGGGGCAAGCCAGGCCGCGGCGGCGCCGCCTCCAGCGGCCGCTGTGTCTAGAGGACCCCCTCTCATTCCTTTCCCTCCGGTGCGGGGCCGTCGTCCCGCTGGGCGCCGCGGGAAGGCGTGTGGGTCCGAGCCCGGCTCCCGGGCTGCCGCCTCCATCCATCCGTCCCCCAGGCTGCCTCCCCGCGGCGTGCGGAGCGGCCGCGATTTGTGCAGAGTCACTTGCCGCCTGAAGGACCTCCCGCTGCGGGGAGGGGGAGGCGCCAGGCTACTCGGCCCGGGGGACCGCGGGGGCTTCCCCGCCTCGGCTTAGGTGGGCGCCTTAATCTTGCAGAGGGATCGAGGTTTTTCTCTTTACCTAAACGGCTTCAACCTCTGCGTGGCGGAGGTTCCTGGGAGCCTCCTTCTGTGCAGCTGCGGACTAGAAGGAAATCGGTGAGATGAGGTGCAAGAAACCATTTGGACTTGGACGCTACGCAGCCTTGCGCCTTTCCTCCAAACATAACAATGTTAAAAAAACTTACCCAAGCAACTTCCAAAAAATGACACGGTTCAATTCTTAATAGCCTGTGAAAGCTATAATGCCAGCGTTGGAAAAGGTCCATGACTAATGGATGCAGCACAGACCAAACCGGTTTATCTGTTGCCTTGTGAAGTGGTGGTGAAGGAGGGTTGTAAATGGAGTGAGAGAACAGCGGTCTTGGAACATGCAGTTTAAGGCAGGAATTAAAGGAATTTGCTAAATGAATGAGAGAACAGGAAGTGGACTTGGCAAGTCATCCTTCTGTCTCTGTACCGCCCCTTTCTGTCAAATCAGGCATCCATTTCAAAATATGAACTGGGTATCATGCATCAGTGTGGATGGACTGTGTACCACTTAACCATTTCCCAAGTTGAAATGTTTCATTACCACTTCCAGCTCCTTTTGGAAAATGTTTTCTGCTTGATTGGAAGAGCTGTCTGTTATTCCAACAAGAGTTCCAGTAGGTCCAGCAAACTCCAGAAACATCTCTGTGCCCAAGGGAGCAGACACACCTGTCTCCTCAGAGTTGTCACAGGTTAAGGGTTTAACATAGCGAAGAATAATACTGACGCTTATCTCCCCGCTCCCCCCTCCCCCCCAAGGTCCACAATAGCAGTGATTGTAGTAACCACAAATGAATTCCTGAGAGCTACAGTACTGCTGTCTGAGAAACCTGGGATCAGAGCATGTTTGATGCTGGACTGACCTTAGAAAGAAGCATATAGTTCTTATAATTTAATGCTAGCAGGCAATCCTGCTGATTTTATTTCGTCTATACAGTAATGAGAGAACATCAAACTTCCTGTGTCATAGGTGTAATGTGCTGTTTTGCATATTAAAGGATTGCTTCTGTAATGGCTAACATTGTGTGCCTTGTAACCGTCAATATTAATGTCATCGTAATTCTGTTTTGGGGGGGGTGGGCCTAGCAGCTTCTCAGGGGATTTGTGCTGAAATCATACTCTATTTTTTGCTACCACCTGCTTTTGCTCTTAAATAAATTGATCTTGTTTAAAGGACTAAACTCATGCTTGAGGGACTCTTTCCCCAGCCCAGAGGCAGAATTAAAGGAGCAGAGGAAACCATGGGACCCCTGTTTCTAGCATGTAGAGACAAACTTTTTAGGATTTGTTCTTTCCTGCTTCTCCACCCCCGCCTCAGTTTGAGTGTAGTAGCTCAAAGCTGTGCTCTGCTAAAGAGAAGTCGAGATGAGTAGTAGCTGGGAATAGGAATGCAGTCAGCCTCCTTGGTGCTGCGTCTGCAGTTGTCTCTACATGATGGGATAAATGGGGAGGGAAATCAGAAGGAATGTGGGAGCTGGTAGTGTTTGCTCTGACTGGATATCTGCAGTACAGTTTTAACAGCTCTAACTTAATGTGTCTTGTAAACATTTAGAATAATGAATAAATGATACATGCTGCTTATTGTTGACTGGTAGGGAATTAGTGAAAAGATCGGGTATTCACTCTTTCACTCTTCATAGTGCTTCACTAGCACTTTCACCCCACCTCCCCCCCGCCCCCCAGTTAACTGTAGCCAAGCCAATCTCTTGGAAAAAAAGTTACAGATCTTTATAATTGTGCTGTGTTTCGGTGACCCTACATAAATCTTTCTGTGCTTTAAATCAGTCTCTACTGTTCATACCTCATGGCTTTAAGTAGTTAGAATAGCTCTTGGTCCTATAATTAGTCAATTCTGAATTCAAGCTGTTGTTGATGAAGCATTACTTCACTTAAGTTCAGTCTTCCCAAGATAGTTGTATGTATTTTACTAAAAGAACTGAAGCATGCAGAAAGTGCTCTCCAGAGAGACTAAATATAAGTTGCAGTGTTAAATTCTGAACTCTTCTCTCCCACACTGTCTAGCTGGAAGTGGATAAATGATTGTCTGAAGTGAAAAAGTAATCTTGGTCCATGTGAAATTGGAGGAGTAGCAGAGATCAGCAGACTGTTTACACTTACTGTGAAGATTGTTTTGCTTCTGACGGAACTGTAGTTCCAAGCAGGAGTGACTGCAGGTCACAATGTGTGTTGAATTGGAAGTTGTTATAGCTTGTACATTCAAGTGCTGTGGGAGCTGAATGATGGAGAACAGTAGTGGTGAAAAAGATATTCCTGTCTTGATGGAGTCATCAAGCTGAGAATTATCTCAAGTCCTGCAGTTTGGTTAGCTCTGTTTAATGCAATTGGTTTTAGACGTAAACAGCTGCTCTCCATCTTGCCAGTAGCCTCTATACGTAATGGAAAGTTGCTGTACGGTGTCCCTGGCGTCTTCTCCAGGCTGAAGAAGCCCAACTCTCCTAGCCTGTCCTCAGAGGAGAGGTGCTTCAGCCCTCTGATAATCTTTGTGGCCTCCTCTGGATTTGCTCAAGCAGGTCCATGTCAGTCTTCTGTTGGAAGTCTGAGAGCTGAATGCAGTACTAGCATCTTGCTCATTCTTCCCACAGAGGATACTGTAGTTAAGTGCCATAACAAGGGAGGGGAATAAGATAAGGACTTGGTTTTTATCTGTCTGATGGCTGACCAGCTGCAGCAGCAGTACAAACTATGCCACTATAGCTCTGCTATAGTGAAGTGCTACTATGCGCTACTTAAGCTACTGTGATTTAATCCAGTTGTTAACCCCAGTGCTTCTGTTGTAGCTGTGAATTGCTGTTTACTGGGTTGAATTCTTCGAAGGGGACTGTGTTTTACAGTGAAAACGCTGTGAAGAGCTAAATATACTGGTACATAGACTAGAAGCACTACTGCTGGAATTTGGTGTACAAAGTGTTCTTGATCTAAAATTAAAGTTTTGCTTTACTTAGTCATTGGTTTGCTCTTAAAAGCTTGTCTTTGCCCCCTTTTGAGCTTCTAGTTTTCACTAGCAAAAAGAAAAATCTCTGCTTGCCTGCAGAGAATGCTATTGCTTATAAAGAGTTTCGGGTTCCTAGGTTGGGGTCTTCATCCCTTAGATGGGTAGACACATGGGTTTGTAGACAGGGTTCTGCTTTCTGTTGAATAGCTAATACAGGCTCTTGAGCACAGCCAACTAGTGTCAGGGAAAAACCCTGTGGCATGCAATGCTCTTCATGCACAAGTTTTATGCATCTTGAAGTAGCACTGGGAGGCTAAGCTATCATGACTTTATGCATGAAGGATATTTTTTCTGTCATTTTTCTCCACAAAGCCATTTTCTATTTGGATAGTTCGAGATGTCTTGAATTACTATCTGTTGTGCAACAGGCATGACTGAGCTTAAGTCAGGCTTTCATGAGTTTGTTTTGGCCAGACATGGACTTAAAAAGCAGTCAGGATGTTTGCAAGCTGTAAATGACTTTTTTTGACTTGTATTCAAAAGGTAAGGCTAAATATCATGTCTTGATTCAGCTGTTTAGTGTTAGAAACTGTATTTGCTCACTGGAATGAGAACTGTCCTGCATGTGGTAGGGAGACTCATTCAATAGATGTTCTAGTTCTCATAGATATAGAAAACAGACTTTTGGTGTAGGGAGTAACTGTCATTTAGGATGAAAGACAAATTGCAACTACAGCTAAAACCTCTGAGCTGGTGGTTCTCGCATGTTTCAGCTCTTGGATAGTTCCTTGATGTCTCTTGCCTGCCAGGATGGAACTGTAGCAGATGAGGTGAGGGTAGGCAATTGAGAAGGCATGTCCAACAACTATATGCAGATCCTTATTGAGCATGATTATAACTTTATATAGTCACATGAGTAAGCGTTCTGAGAAACTGCATCACTGCATTCTTTCTGTTATGCTTAAAATACATGCTTACAGAGCTTTTAGCAGGCAGGTTTTAGTATTTGGATACCTACAGCCTCTGTTCAAGCCTTCTGTTTTCTAATGGGCCTAAGAGTTGATCACCTCTAAAAAGCATTTCCAATAGAGCTGTGTGCCATAAAGCTGCAATGGCATATTTACTGAACCCTGGAGGGATCTTAAATTTTGAGTTCTTCTGACTGCAGCATTTAACTGGTGGTAGGTCCCAAGTATTGGAGTGTCAGTATTGAATAGACAGTAAGTTAGGCTTCAGTATTTTCTATTAGAAAAATTGACTTAGTTTGAAGACTGGTAGTGAAAGTGTCTGGATCACTGGACTCCACAGAAAGGGAAGTGCATTAGCCTAATATTTAGTTGAACTCTTACATAAAAAAATCTCAGCTCTATTTCTTAGCAAATGGTACCGTGTCAGTGAAGTAAAGCAGGGGAAGATTAAATTTCAGATTTATAGTTGTATTTGATCCTAAGTGTAGGATTTGTGTGTCTTCGTTCAGGTTGAGAATCAAGTAACACATCTCAGGTTAATCTTTGCTGTGTCAGTAAGTTCTCAGTGTCTATAAAATGCTTAAAAGTGTTATATCTAATCCAGTTGACAGCAATACTAGCTATCTATGAAGCAAAAATCTTCATCTGCTTCATTCAGCTTGATGGTGAAGATGTTCTACATGCAATGTGTAGATAATGGGCATTAAGATATGAAAGGCTAGGAGATGCATTAGAACAGAATGCTATCCTTTACAGCCAGGCTTATGGTAAACTGCATAGGGGTGCCTGGCAGGGTTTAACTGGATTACCTAAAAGTCAAGTGTGGGGTAAGATCATGGAAGGAAACTTATCCCAATATAAAGTAAATGTCCTTGGAATTACTTTGTAGTATTGAATTCTTTTCAGAAGACAACCTCAGTTTGAATACTGCTTGCCTAAGAAACATAATAAGTGAAGGTTTAGTAACAATTGAGCAGCCTGATGTTTACTCTTTTATGAGAAGGAACTGCAAAATCTTTAGTTAATATATACAAACTTGACTAATGATCTGTAGCACCTTCACCTGAAGACTTTATCAAGATACATAGGTAAATAAATGCTTGCCACTTCCTGTAATGGTTTTCTTAATCCATGGTGCTTTAGAAGAACATAGGCCAGATGGTCTTGTCAGGTTTGTCCCATCCAGGATAGAAGTGATGCTAGTTGATGTCACTTTATTTGGTGGTAAAGGGGCTCTGCTCACATTCTTATGTATAGTCATAAGGAATATGCTTTTTGCACTGCTTCTGTGTTACAGGAGCACATATGATCTGATGAGGATACTTACCACTCTCCTGATGGCAGGAACAGTTTTTTGACTGTGAAGCATTGTCATCATCCACTGTGGCTTTCAGTATTCACATGAGCATCCCTTAGGAAGTACTGACATTTTGCCTTTAAAAGATGTGACTGACTTCCGTAGTAATGACACAGTGATACTCTTGCATAATTTAGCATTACATTTTCTGAAAGCTTTGCTAGATTTTTACAGCAGTTAAAATGGAAAATGTTAATGCCAGAACTTGATGGAAAAATCTTACTGATCCTAGTGAAGATACCCAAAGTGTTACTCTTCAACATGGACCAGACTTTGGAATGAATAACCTTGGGCTTATAGCTGATCTTCAAGTAGGTTAATGCCTCAGGACTCAATGTAGAATATGTGGCCGGGGCTGCCTCTTGAAGAGTAGGTCAAGCTGAAGCACAGTAATTGAGAAGAGACCTCGAAGAGGCTGTGTTTCTACTTCAGTACTCTGGAAAGATCTCAGTCTGGATTAATTAAATAAAGTTAGGAACTTGGATATACTGTAGTTAATTCTCTTGACCGTTCTTGTGACACTTAATCAGTCTTTTACAATGGACTGGGCTCATCGGTAGATGGACTTGGATCATGCTCAGCATTACAGTGTTCAAGTGTTTAGTATGTGAACATGTAATCTGCCACAATAAGTGGACATTGTTCAGTCTAGAGGATGTGACCAAGAACAGGGGAATTGAGACCATTGTTTATTCCTGTTCAAGGTAACTGAAGTTGATGGAGCTACCACTTGTGTATTTATCGAGTACTAAAACTTTCTGCATTACAGTACATGACTGTCTTGATATGGAAACTTCTTTCCTTACTGACACAGGAGCCGGGAATACCTACTGAAGTTTACTAGTGTCTGTTGAAGTTTTTACCTATAAAGCATCGTGTTTAACTGAAAAGGTCTCAATTTTGCTGACACTTCTGGGAAGGATTAAATGCCTTTTTACATGTGTACATTTTACTTGTGTTGCATTAAGGAAACTTGAGTATGTCAAGTTTGGCAGTTACTGAGCTGTGAACAGTGTTAGTAAGCTGAACAGAAAAACTATTCCTGAGGCGTTCTCAGACAGTCCTGAGACACCACACTTCTAGGTATCTATCACATACCAAATTTATGATTTAGTGAGTTGCTTTACAGAAGCTCTAACAAGCCATAATTGGCCAGATCACAACACACTATTTTAGTGTTTTTGATGCCATAGTGGGATTAGTTGCCCAAAGGGTCTAAGCTGTTGTAAAAGGTCCTGGTGGTCTATACCAAAATGATCCAATGAGTCTGTGATGCAGGTGATAGTTTCTATGCTGTCTACTTGAGGGTGGTCATTTTTCATTTGCAGTACACTGAAAAGCAGTATAGGTTAATCCCTTAAGAAGTTTCAGTGAAGCTGATACAGGTAGTCTGTTTTTAAAAGCATTGCTCTGGGGCATAAAGCAGGTGCTCAGGCTTGTCGCAGTTACTGTTACACGAAGCGCAACTTGCAGACATACCAAGCTGGGGAATGCTGCACAGGTAAATCTGACCAATTGAAACACTGATACATACCCATTCACTGCCACTTTTTCCTGTTAACCTGAAACTGGAAGTGAATGCAAACAAAGTTAACATAAAAAGATGGGAATGAGAAATGGCCATCTTCTAGAGCAGTCTGTTCAGTGGCACAAAACGACTTTAAGTTGCGTTAAGAGTAACTGTTTTGTGCATACTGTCATATGATTGAGTTCAAGTTATGTGCCAACAGTTGGACATAAGGCTTCAGGGGTCTGCACTGAAATACCTGCTGTTGTAGTTGAGCCAGATGGCATGATATCCTGAGCAAGGAGAGATGAAATGACTGATTATTTTAACACGTCTTTCTTAGCTTTCACTGTTAAGAATTAGATTTTAAGAAGTGAGATGAACAAGTCTATTTGTAAAAATAGGTGACTTGAGATCTCCTATGCAGACTTCATTCCATAGTCTTGTTAGGAGTGGGTTGCATAAGAGTAATTGGTTCTTCCCATAAGACCTACTGATGCTGTATGCTATAGTTGTGCTTAAGGCGTAATGTCAAATTTACCAGCCTTGCTAAATCTGAAATAGTGATCATAATCACCTGGGTTGGAAGAAACCCTTAAGATCAAGTCTGACCACAGCCTAACCGTGCCTAGTCCACCTCTAGATCATGTCCTTAAGCACTTCATGTACACACCTTTTAAATACCTCCAGGGATGGTGACTCTACCACCTCCTTGGGCAAATGATTCTACTGACAGTATACAGTCTGTGACATTACTGGAACCAGGTTAAGCAATAAATATGTTAAAACTCCTTTCATTTTGCTTCAGTAACACAACCTTGAAGTGTCTTTAGGACTTGAATACTGACAATAGTGTAGTTCTTCAGCTATGGAAGAAAGAGAATCCGAAGATAAATTGTAGCTCTGAAATATATACTCTCATCAGAGAAATATGCCAATCTTGCATTTATTCTGGGGGAGACTTTAGACTTGAGTTAGAGACTTTAGGCTTGAGTTAGACCTTCAGTATGTGAAGGATAATATAGCATTTGCTTTGTCTTTCTAGCTCCAAAATTTGGGCATTAACCCAGCAAACATTGGATTCAGTACCTTAACAATGGAATCTGACAAATTCATCTGCATAAGGGAGAAAGTGGGAGAGCAGGCACAAGTAGTCATCATTGATATGAGTGATCCGACAACACCCATCAGACGACCAATTTCTGCCGAAAGTGCCATCATGAATCCGGCCTCTAAAGTAATTGCTCTAAAAGGTGAGTAACGCTTTATTGTTGCAGTATGAAACCGACTGGTTAAGCTTAAGAGCATATGTAAGCAATAATGCAGCTAAGATTTATGTAAACTTTCTAAGAATAATTATTATGAAGATAGGAATTCTTGCCTGAACTTGCATGCTTTATTTTGGCAGTGGATTTTTCAGTAATCTCTGGATGATTTGCCTGCAAGTAGGTGTAGGTGGGCTTGGCACTTCAGCCTCCTAACCTCACTGAGGACCAGGTCAATATAGGGTATATTCTCCCTTTAAAGTGTGTTATAAGTATAATGAACACTTGTAAAGATGAATAGCAATGTAAAGCATTCTTACTCTCTACCCTGTCCTGACCCTTTCTTTTAGTTCTGAAAAGCTTACTAGATACCAACAAAATGTCGTAAAGGGTGGCTAGTAACCCTGGAAGTCTGAATGTACTAGCATGTTAAGTTTGGTAGTCGTGAGACCTTGCAGGTAGAAGCCCTCTGCTTACCAGTTCCTGTGGTGTTGATACTGCCTTTAAGTAGTACCCAGTAATTTTCAGTACATACTTGGCTCTCTTCTTAAGTCACCAGTTTCTGGTATTTAATCTCAATAACTGTTACTGATTCTGTACTTTCCTTCCTGCATCTTATCTAAACAGATGGTGAGTGAATTTTGTCATGACATTTCATGTTCGGTAGTACAGAATGGTCTAATCTCATAAAAAGAACTGTACTTTAAGGTAGCCATTTGACAGTTCACTTCATAGCCAGATGGGGGATTTCAATCCTCAGCTGGTATTATAGTGAAAATATTCTCCATTGGCTTGCTGTTAGCCATTTGGTGGCTTTGGCTATTGACTGTACCAAGTGAAGGAGAGGAGTGTGCTCTTAATACGTGTGTGTGTGTGTGTAATGGAAGTACAGTTGATAGACAAAACCATGTTGTAATTTTTTTATGAGAGACCTCTGCTAGCATGTCCTGTGTGCTATTCATTTCTGCCTAAGTGTGGTGTTTTTGTGAAAAATCATGGTGAAATTACTTAGGGGTCCAAGAAATAACCGTCCTCAGAAAGGACACAAAACCTCTAACTTCCTGGTTTTGATCTCAGGCTTACACTGGTTGTAGGGGAGAACTTAATGTGTTAATGTTTTAATTCAGCTGAATCACAGTTTCAGCTAAGATGCTTATACATCTTGCAAAGGACTGCCTTATCTGGGGTGTGGGTAAAGGTAATAATGAAAAAAGAACTTCAGATTTCTTAAGAGCTTGCTGTCCTTAATCTTGGACCCCTTTAAACAAACCATATTGGCAAGGAAAGTGCCTTCTGTACACTAGCAGAGCTTCATCAAGCTCTTACAAGGAAACTATATCATCTGGCTTTAAAACTAACTTACTAACTAAATATATTATAAGCTTCAAAGATTATAGTTTTATTCTTGCTTACAAGGAGTATGTTCTGTCCATGCACAGTGAATAAATTATCCTCTGAACAGATAAGGTTGAGTGAATGATGGCACATTGATATGCAAAGTTGTGTTGTCAGGTATGGCAAACTTAATTATCTCTTGTATCAATAATCTAATGACCAAAGGATTGGGTGAAAAAGAGGATGAGTAGAACTACCTAACCGATGTTGCCCACAATAACCAGCAGAACTACAGTAAACTGCACTGAAGCTATGGTTTAAGTCAGTCTGTCACTCAAAACTTTCCCTGCTGATTGACTGAGGCTTCAGTACTCAAAACTGTTTGCATATTGTGACTGTGTGCCATGATTGGGAGTTGCTCATAATCTGAGAATTATTGAGCAATAAACATACAAACCCACCCTCAGAAAAAGAAATGAAATGGTACTTGATTTTAAACTGAAATACAGTATGCACAATTTCATTTCTGGATTGCATGTGGCATTCTCCTGGTGTACTGAGATTTAAGTTTTGTCCTTG
>VZTU01006564.1:0-26776 GCA_013400835.1 Zapornia atra
CCTCTCCAGCAGGTCATCCCAATTTCCAAAATTTCTCTCCATCATTCCAAACTCCCCTCCTACCTCCCCTGTGGTGTGGATGTCAGCTCCAGCACGGGCTCTCCCATCAACTTGTTTCTCACACTATCTCCCCCTCACTCCTCACTGGTTGGTTTGCCCTTTCTTCAACTTGTTTTTGCAGAGGTGTCATGCCTGTGGTGGACAGGCTCAGTCATGTCCCACAGCAGAACCAGCTGTGCTCAGCATGGAGCAGCCCCAGCCTTTCCTCAGAGCAGCCCCCTCCCAGCTCCCCCACTGCCAACACCTTGCTATCTGCACCCAATATACCCCTTTGGATCCATACCCAAAGTCACATCCAGCTCAGAAAACCTGACTGGATTAGGTTTCCATGCATCTCACCCTGTCCTGAAGTCCTTTCAGGCACCCACTTGTAACCACTGCTGGAGAAACTACAGAGAGACAGACAGACCCTTCAACTGACACTGGTTTTATGCTGTAACATTCATCTTCACCCTTCCTTACAGCACTGAGAAGAATAAACTATAGGGCTTTACATGGCTCATAAAATTGGATTATTTTAAAACCAAATGATGTTATTAAAACACAAATCACATACCAGTTGATGAGTAGTGGAAGCCAGTGCTTCCAATCCTTCCCATTCCTTCATTCCTTTAAGGGCTTTGCCTTTCCTTTCCCTGTGGCAGAACAGCTTGACAAGGTTCCTCTCCTCATGATCACGTTGCTCCCTTGGCTTGTACAACTCCAGCTGAGAAAGGAGTTCATCTCTTTCCAACTGTAAGGCTTCCAGCTCTTTCACAGACACCTCCACTTGATCTTTCAGTTCCACAAGCTTACCTTGCAGGTCACTGATTTCTCTCTGATAAGCTACTTCTTTCTGATTCAGTGCTTGCACCTGGAAATCAAGTCTAGAAACTTCTAGCTGAAGGCTATAAACGTCCTGTGCCTGACTTGCCCCTTTCTTTTCTAACTCTGTTTGAAGCTCTGCTGCCTTTTCTGTTAAATACTGCAACTTGCTTGTAGCAGCTTCTCTTGGATCTGCCATTGCCTTCACCTGCAGATCTTTCTCTAGGATCTCTGCTTCCCTTTCTTTCACAGTATCTTCAGCTTCTTGAACATGAGAAGTCTTCATCTTGGCTTCAACCTCTCTCTGAGAAACAGTTGTTTGGCAAAGGCTGTGCTCCTCCTGAAGGGCATCGTACTTCAGGCGCAGAGAGATCAGCTGGGCAAGATGTTGCTCTGAGGACTCTTGTAGTTTTTGGCATTTTTTATCCAAAATTTCCACTTCCATTTTGAACTGCAATCCCTTCTCTTCCAGCTGCTGCTGCAGGGAGTCTCTAGCAGTTGTGACAAGCTCTACTTCCTCCTCGAGTTCTCTCACTTTGGAGACTAGGAATGCGTTACTTCTGCTTGGATCAGCATCACCCTGACAATCTACCAGTCCCTTCTTCAGCTCATTCTGAAGGTTCTCCACCGGCTTTCCCAGTGCAAACTGGTACAGATTATCTTGGCTGTCACTAACTTCATGACATACTGGTCCTAGTTGTGACAGCTCTTTTTGAAGCTTCTCAATTACTCCGTGGAGTTGCTCTACTTCATCATCTTTGTCCCTGCGCAGCCGTTCCTGGTCTCCACGAAGATGCTCCACAAGTGACCTCAGTTCTTCCATTTCAGAGTTCTGGTCTTCCACAACCTGAGCAAAAGGATAAGGTTTGAGTATTACTGACCTAGGCAGAATTACTATTCATAGAATCACAGACTGGGCTGGGTTGGAAGGGACCCCAAGGATCAGAGAGCTCCAACCCCCCTGCCACAGGCAGGGCCACCAACCTCCAGGCCTGGAGCTACACAAGGTTGCCCAGGGCCCCATCCAACCTGGCTTTGAACACCCCCAGGGATGGGGCATCCACTACTTCTCTGGGCAGCCTGTTCCAGCCCCTCACCACTCTCTCTGGAAAAAACTTCCCCCTAATATCTCATCTAACCCTCCCCTCCTTCAGCTTTAATCCATCCCCCTTGTCCTGCCAGTCTCTGCCCTTTAACAAGCTGATTCCCCTCCTGTTTCTCTGCTCCCTTCAGGGACTGGCAGGCTGCAATGAGGTCCCCCCACAGCCTTCTCTTCTCCAGGCTGAACAAGCCCAGCTTCCTCAGCCTCTCTTGGTAGGGGAGCTGCTCCAGCCCTCTCATCATCTTCATGGCATCATCTATTGCCCATAGAGAGCAAGTTACATACTCCTCCTGAATTAGGCAGGCATTAAATCCCACACTCCACACCAGGAAGGACTGCACGCTTCAGCTGGCAGCCACTCAGAATACTCTCCACTTTCCCAAGAGAATTACCAAACAGCTTCCATTCACAATGAGATCCTTTACACCCTGCTTCTCTCAAAAATCAAGCAATGAACATATAGTAAGTACTCTTACTTTATTCTCCAGAGTATGCTGCAGCTCATGCTGGAGCCTCTTCACCTGCTCATTCAAGTGATCGATCTCCTGATTTTTCTCTTTCAGCAGTGCTTGTGGGAATGACAAAGCTGAGGAATCACCAAGCCCCAGGTCCTGATTGTGCTTCATGTGAAGCTTTGTTAGATCCTCCTGACCAGACAAAACACCAGTGTCATTACCAAAGGACTTCTGTTCTCTCCCAACCTAATGGCAGAACCAGACTAAGGGCTTTATTTCAATGTTCTCCTCATTAGGATGTTAAGGAACTCTGGAACACAACAGCAGTTATTGTGCTTAGACTTGTACCACTGCCACAACATTTCTCAGCTTACAAGAGATGAACACTCCAGCTCCTGGACAGACAACCAACCAGTCTCCTAACTTGTAACATCTGCTGTGGCTCCAGAGGTCAGGTACACACACACTGTAGTGTTTACTGAACAAAACCACCCTGGTTCATATAACCCCAACTAGAAAAAAAGGAAGCTTTTTATATAAAACAAATGGGCATGGAATATAACACCTTAAGCATGAATCTAGATACTCTGGGGCTTTTTGCTCCACCATCACCAGCATTACCCTCCCAACAGTGATGCAACATTCCCTTTACCAGAGAAACAAGCTAAGTATCTGTTTCTAACATCATGAGATGAAGACTGCAATGCTCAAGCAAGGAGATCTCTCAAGTTTTAGCTGGGGCACATTAAAGCTAAGGAAAACCTACCTTCAAGTGTGCATTCTCTAACTGAAGCTGGCTGATGCTGGAAGTGCTAAGGTTTGTTTGTGTCTTTAGCTGCAAGTTCAGCTGCAACACCTCCTCATTTTTACTGAGCAAATCCTGTTTATATTGTTCCAGTTGCTCTAACAAGCTTGCAATCTAAAAAAAAGGAAAGCATGTGGTTGTTTCAATTAGCTCCTCTTATTTAAGCAGGGAAGAGAAAGCTCCATTCACTGCCTTGTTTACAGCAAATCCCATGATTTCAAGTCTCTCTAACCAGTTTGCAACAATACCATGCTTGAGGTGTAAAAAGAGTGTAAGGAGCTAGTGTTCTAGCTCCTCAGCTGTAAAACCAAAGTACTACTAAGGTGGTTTGCCCTTTTCTTTAAAAATAAAAGATGATAGCTAATGACTCCTCAAAGATATCTCAGCTTATGCTCCAAGTGATCAAATCCTGACATAACAGGAGACACATTACCATTTCATGTCTAATGTGATCACAAGCAGTTAACATAATCACAGTCTTCCTCCTCCCAGTAATCAAAAAGGCTTTTGAGCACAGACTCCTTCCATCTGTAAGAGGCAGTAAACAGACATTTCTCTGCTGGTGGGAAGCTGGAGAGCTATTTGGAAACACCATGAGCTTGCCACCCACAGGTTTCATTCAAATTAACTTAAATAAATTGGGGTTTTACCCTAATGGGGAGCAAGGTATAAGGGCTCCAAGAATGAAGTCAGACTTTGTAAGAGCCAGGGAATCACAGAATCATAGAATGGTCTGGGTTGCAAGGGACCCCAAGGATCAGAGAGCTCCAACCCCCCTGCCACAGGCAGGGACACCAACCTCCAGGCCTGGAGCTACACAAGGTTGCCCAGGGCCCATCCAACCTGGCCTTGAACACCCCCAGGGATGGGGCACCCACCACCTCTCTGGGCAGCCTGTTCCAGCCCCTCACCACTCTTTCTGTAAAATCTTCCCCCTAATATCTAATCTAAACCTTCCCTCCTTTAACTTTAATCCATTCATTGTTTCCCTAAATACAGCAAGGACTGAGGAGGCTTTGCTTCATTTCAAGCCAGCACTCTTCCCAAAAAAGCTTTTGTCTTTTATCATTTGTTCTGGGGTTGGGGTGTGTGGGCCGGAAATGTTCCCCTGGATACAAAACCTTTCTGCATATTCTTTTGCAGTACTTGGCTGCTTGTTGCAAACATGCTGCTCAAAAATTCAAATTTATGTTTACCTTCAGCCTTTTTTACTTCTTTTGCTCCTGTAGTTGTTTTCTTAGTCACAAACCTGAATTTACTGGCAACAAAAATGTAAGGTTTCACACAGTTTTGTATGAAAAACATTTTTAACAGTATTGGTAACAGCAATAAATAAAAAGCATTCTTTTGAATTTCTGAAATCTGTTGGCAATACTGTAAGCTANTCCACCTGTAAGTCATTAGGTTTTATTATCTTACTGCTCTGGAAACAACAGTGCAGAGTTACCTGGAGGATCACTCACACTTTCCTCCTTTGCACTTCCTGACCTGGACTCATGTCTGTCTACTGCAGAGCCTATAATTATATAGCATGAAAGAAACCTGCCCTGGGCTGTGTGTACCTGTGCATGTAAAGCCAACACAAGTCCTGAATAACCTCAGCAATTACAGCACGTTTCAGCTCAGCCTGGCACAGGGACTCATCACTAACACCCACTGGCTCACAGGCCCCAGGAAGTCAGATGATGCCACTGGGGGGAACTAACTGTCCTTTCTTTTCTTAAAGGAATTATCACTGACCCTCCAAGTCAAACAGAAATATATCCACCTTCCTCTCCACTGGGACTTTGGAAGAAAAGGAACATCAGTTTACAACACATACTGATCAGTCTCAAAGCTGATGTGTATCATCACAGGACAGTTTCCAGAGGGAGAGGAGATGGACAGAGGGATGACAGAACAGAACAAAGCAAGAAAAATGAAGGTTAGTTAGAATCAGAGAATCTTTAAGGTTGGAAAAGATTTCTAAGATCAAAATCCAATCATCTGTCCAACACCACCACGTCTTGGAGTGCCACATCTACACCTTTTTTTTGGACTACTCCAGGGTTGGTGACTCCAGCACCTCTCAGAGCCAGGCCCAATACCTGAATGCTCTTTTGGGGAAGAAAAGAGCATTCAAGAAAAGAGAAGAGAAAATATTTTTCCTAATATCCAATCTAAATGTCCACTGATGCCACTTGAGACCAGTGCCTCTCATCCTTTTGGTTTTCTAACACAAGAAGTGTGGCCAGAAGATTGAGAGAGAGGATTCTCCCCCTCTGCTCTGGGGAGACCCCCTGCAGCACTGCATCTAACTCTGGAGTCCTCAGCACAAGGAGGTCATGGACCTGTTGGAGCAGCTCCAGAGGAGGCTACAGGGATGGTGGGAGGGTTGGATGGCCTTTCAAGGTCCCTGCCAACCCAGAGCATCCTGTGAGTCAACGATTCAATGATTCTAACACCAAGGCTGGGACAAGACTGGGTAAGAAGGAACTTGTATAGTACATCCATCACTGTGTTTTGGAATGGCTTGAATTCAGAGCTATGAGTGCACAAAACCTCTCTGCAATTAGGTGATTCAGAAATGCACAGGCCCCAACCAAAGTCCTTACCTCTCTCTCTTTCATCTGAAGTGCCTCCTGCTCTGCCTGCAACTGCTCCTTTAGCACTGGGGAAGAACTACCATCTGCTGGGACTCTGTGCCTTGCTTCATCCAGTTTAGACTGCAGGGCAGAGATCTGGAGCAGGTTATTGTACTGTTGCTGTTGCAGAGCCTCTTTATCCTGCAAAACATTGTTTTAAAATATTAGAACTAATTGTTAGCAATGAGCATGAACACCTCCCCAGAGCAGACCTGCCAAAACACTTCTTCAGCCCTGGCAAACCCCAGCAGGAGAAGAAAAGTACCTGAACTCCACAGCCTACAAAGAATCAGGAATCCAAACCAACTGGATGGTTTAAGTTCACTTAAGTTGGCACCCTGTTACTTTTTTCTAACCCAAGCTCAGTAACTTCTGAAAACTCAGCATTTAGTGATACATTATACATGGATTTCTCATCTTTAATAACCTGAACATTTTGTTCTTGTGGTTGTTTCCACATTTATTGTGATGGCATGTATTTGCCAAGCTAGACTGAAGAGGTAGAGATTGTTGGGTAGATGACAAGCCTACTAAAACCCCATCACATTCTGTCAGAACACAAAGCACCAGCACTACTTGAGACCTGGGCAGGCTGGAGAGCTGGGCAGGGAGAAACCAGATGAGGTTTAAAAGCAAGTGTAGAGTCTTGTACCTGGGGAGGAATAACTGCTGGAATCAGTACAGGCTGGGGGTGACCTGCTGGAGAGAAGCTCTATGGAGAAGGACCTGGGGGTGCTGCTGGGTGACAGGGTGGCCATGAGCCAGCAGTGTGCCCTGGGGGCTGAGAGAGCCAACGGGATCCTGGGGGGCATCAAGAGGAGTGTGGCCAGCAGGTCACAGGAGGTCATCCTCCCCCTCTGCTCTGCCCTGCTCAGGCCCCACCTGGAGTGTTGTGTCCAGTTCTGGGCTCCCTGGGATAAAAAAGCCAGGGATCTCCTGGAGAGAGTCCAGAGGAGGCTACGGAGATGATGAAGGGCCTGGAGCATCTCCCCTGTGAGGACAGGCTGAGTGAGCTGGGGCTGTTCAGCCTGGAGAAAAGCAGCCTGAGAGGGGATCTGATCAATGATTATCAATATCTGAAGGGTGGGACACAGGGGGACATGGCCAGCCTCTTCTCAGTGTCTGTGGGGACAGGACAAGGGGCAATGGCCTCAAGTTGGAGCACAGGGAGTTCTGCACCAACCTGGGGCAGAACTTTTCCCCAGTGAGGGTGAGGGAGCCCTGGGACAGGCTGCCCAGGGGGTGTGGAGTCTCCTTCTCTGGAGAGATTCCAGCCCCGTCTGGACGCCGCCCTGTGCAATATGAGCTGGGGAGCTGCTCTGGCAGGGGGCTGGACCCCATGGGCTCTGGGGGTCCTTTCTGACCCCTATGGTTCTATGATTCCATCTCTGCCAGATCTGTGGTCTGTCCAGCTACCACAGTTTTATTTATTTTAAAACCTTCTCCTTTGCAGGAGGAGCTGGGTTAGTCCCAGGAGGAAAGCTTCACTTGGGAATTCATCCAAACAGCAACCACACATACCTGCTTTTAATATAGCAGAGGAAAGCTGGACAAGAAACCCAAGGCAGCACCCACCTCTGGTGTTCAACACTTCCTCTGCCCACAGCTCCCCACACATACCTCTAACAGAAAGCTTATTTCAGATTCCTTATATGATTTGCCAAATTAGAATGATGTGATTTTTTTTACCATGTTTTCTCTTTGATTAGAGAACTACAACCCAGAGTAGATGGAGAGCATCTTCTGCTCTCCAGAGCAGAAAGAAGTGCCAAGTAAAAAATGGTAAAAAATACAATTAATTTTTAATTCATGTTGTTTTTAAAAGGACAAAGTTAATGCTGTACCACAGTATCAAAGCAGCATGCCCAAGAACAGGGATTTAAAAGTCATCTACACCTTCACATCCACACAGAACAGGCAGCTGTGAGCTGGGATCCTTGTGCTACGTGGAATGCAGTTTTAACTCTCTACTGTGGTTCAGCCTGCAGTAGCACTACACATTTCAGCCTGTGGCACACAATTCAAAAGACAGTTACTGAAGACCCATGACATTCAGTAAAGCTACCTTCTCAGCAACTTCCAGAGAACAAGAGAGCAGCTCTGATCCACGTGAACATGACAACTGTCCAAAAGCAGTCACTATATAAGGAGGCATAGAGCTCATAAAACCAACATTTGTTTAAAACCAGGCTGTATTACCTGCCATTAACCCAAGTCTAACTCATCACTAGAATCACAGACTGGGCTGGGTTGGAAGGGACCCCAAGGATCAGAGAGCTCCAACCCCCCTGCCACAGGCAGGGCCACCAACCTCCAGGCCTGGAGCTACACAAGGTTGCCCAGGGCCCCAGCCAGCCTGGCCCTGAACACCCCCAGGGATGGGGCACCCACCCCCTCTCTGGGCAGCCTGTTCCAGCCCCTCACCCCTCTCTCTCTGGAAAGAACTTCCCCCTAATATCCAATTTAAACCTTCCCTCCTTCAGCTTTAATCCATCCCCCTTGTCCTGCCAGTCTCTGCCCTTTAACAAGCTGATTCCCCTCCTGTTTCTCTGCTCCCTCCAGGGACTGGCAGGCTGCAATGAGGTCCCCCCACAGCCTTCTCTTCTCCAGGCTGACAAGTGATGCCAGGGATAGTCTCAACCACCCCTGTAACACAGTTGCTGATGCCACTGGCTTTGTAACCCAACTCCCATTTACAGAAGTAGTTAAAATTTACTTGTTTTAATTCAGTTTCCACTTTCTTCATTTTCTGGAGCTGCTGTTCCAAGGACTGTATGGTCTTGGAGACTCCAGTACCACGGTGGTGCTCCAGTTCTTGTATCTGTGCCAACAGCTTTTCTATCTCCTGGTCACGAGCTGCAATTTCTTGGTCTTTTTGTTCCTTTTCTAGTAAGAGTTTATTGTAATCATCCATCTTCTCTTTTATTTCTGTTTGCAAAGATTCTACCTACACAGAAATCACATTATACAGATATTCAGGCAATATAACAGACTTCCCAGTAGGAAGGAAGAGCAATTTCATGGCAAAGCAGGTGAAGCTTTACTAGGGACTCAGCTATGCTAAAATACCAGATGGAAATAAAAACTGATGTGGACAGAAAGGATGAAAAAGTAACTTTCTGAAAAATCCTGTTTTCCAAACACAGCAGCTCTTAATTTGATTGCTGTCTCTTAATACTTCTGCATGAAGGCATCCTCTCAAAGCCCTGTGGACATCAAAAGGAGCCTTGTGGTAGAGGTGCTTGTGTGTGTGTGTGTTGTTTCTTTTTCTTTAATATTAAAAGAAAACCCCAAGGTTACATTAATTATTACTAGTAGTATTAGATGTACTGCTCCACCCTCAGAATCTTCTTCCATCACTTGAAGAAATCC
Organism: Zapornia atra; assembly: GCA_013400835.1. NCBI lineage: Eukaryota > Metazoa > Chordata > Aves > Gruiformes > Rallidae > Zapornia > Zapornia atra. Next base: position 9,223 of record VZTU01006564.1, read on the forward strand.
CAGTTTAAATGAAGATGCCAAGAATTGAAAGATAAATGTGATGTAACACACTCGGTGCCTGCAAACCAGAGAGACTCATGGTACTCAACATAGAGCAGGTCCTTTTTGCCCAAAAATTGCTTCAAGGAGAAGGTAACAACTCTGCATTTGGGCTCTGAGATCCAATCAATGTGCAGAGCTGCAGGAAAACAGTCACTCGTTCATCCCTGGAATTAATGAGAAGGCAAGGCCAGGAGCTTGGGTAGGTAACAGAGTCAGGAGAGAACCAAGTGTGAGAGGCAGACTATGTCAGAAGTCATTAAGCACATTGAGAGGAAGCTCAGATAGGAAAGAAATAGGAAACCTTCTAAAGGAGAAAGAAGTTAGTCAATAGCAGTGAGCAAGGAAGAGGAGATTTTACAAAATAAAAAGCTTTCTTTGTTAGTAAGTGTCTGAATTGATGCAAATTCCACTTCAGTATTATAAAATAACAACTCCTTGCATTAATATAGGACTTTGTGTCTTCAAAGTACTGCAGATGGTAAAGCAGAAAGACACCCTCTTGCAAAATCCAGAAGAGTTAATAACTTTAATCTGCATAGAGTGCCACAGACGAGCAAAGAATACCAGAAGTGATTAACATGTATCTATGTTTCCTTAATTATCAGTCACTTATCAACTCTTAAGCATAACCCAGGCCTTACAGTACAGCTTTTTGCTATAGAAAAATCTTGTATCTTAGAAAGTCTACCACTTCCTAATCCTCTAACAGTTCTGGCCTCAGAACCCCAGAAACATGAGGCTTTACACCTGAGGAGTCAGGTTTTTAACACTGGGCTGCTGCCCTCCTGTAGCGAAGAAACCCCTTTCAGGAGCTCACCCCTCACCGCACACTGAGGTGGCAGCTCCCAGCACCACCCAGTACTATTAGAATCATAGAATCACAGACTGGTCTGGGTTGGAAGGGACCCCAAGGATCACAGAGTTCCAACCCCCCTGCCACAGGCAGGGACACCAACCTCCAGGCCTGGAGCTACACAAGGTTGCCCAGGGCCCCAGCCAACCTGGCCTTGAACACCCCCTGGGGACAGGGCATCCACTACTTCTCTGGGCAGCCTGTTCCAGCCCCTCACCACTCTCTCTGGAAAGAACTTCCCCCTAATATCTCATCTAAACCTTCCTTCCTTTAGTTTTAATCCATCCCCCTTGTCCTTCCATTGTCTATCCTTTTAAAAAGTTGAATCCCCTCCTGCTTATAAGCTCCCTTCAGGGACTGGCAGGCTGCAAAGAGGTCCCCCCACAGCCTTCTCTTCTCCAGGCTGAACAAGCCCAGCTCCCTCAGCCTCTCTTTGTAGGGCAGCTGCTCCAACCTTCTGATCATCTTCATGGCTCCTCTGACCCCTCTCCAACAGTTCTACTGTTCACAAAGTTCTCTTTCCACAAAGCAATCCCATTCACACATACTGGGAGCCACGAGAGCAGCAGAGAACAGAGATGACCTCATTGTAACTCCTACACTCAGGGGTTAGGAGGTCACTCAAACTGATTAAGCATTTCCCAAGAGGACTGTCTAAACCCTGAGATGTAGATCCCAATGCACAGCTTGGGTGCATACCTCACCCTACCCACAAACAGGGCGAGGTAGTTCCCTTCCTTGCCTGCCTTCCTCCAGCAACACTTCCATTCTTTCTGAAGGAGGCTGCAGAGCTACAGCAGCCAGTCTTCACTCCTTTCAGACATTCCCCTTGACTAAGCCCCATGCACACCAGCAAGCAACTGTCACCCAGCAAACATCTGGGGTACAACGCAGGTCTTGATGTGCTCTGAATAACCTGACGCGTGTCATTTAGGATTCTGTAGGCCTGAGTGCCATGGGGGTGTATTGTCTGGGCACAAACAGATCTGAAGGCCACATGGCCTTCAAAACAAGAAGGCAAAGAGTCTTTGCCATGCTCTTCCTGATTCTGGAAATGGTAGGTAGGCTACATGTGCACTGTGCCTGGGAAAGCTTAGTGCCAGATAATGGCATCCATGCACAGGAGAAGCCAAGACTGACACAGAATGACATGTGCTCACTCAGCCTCTCAAGAAGCCCAAAGAAGTCCTGTCAGAGGTTACAGGAGGCAAGTGGAAGATTCCCTCTGTCAATGACTCAGTTGTTCCTACAGGATTTGTGCCTAACACCAAGGTAAACAGCTTTATAAACCAGGATCATAGAGCTCCAACCCCCCTGCCACAGGCAGGGCCACCAAGATCCGGGCCTGGAGGTTGGTGGCCCTCGCTGTGGCAGGGGGGTTGGAGCTCTGTGATCCTTGGGGTCCCTTCCAATCCAGACCATTCTATGATGAACAGATGGAAATGACACTGAGTGCATCTACTGAGGGTTTGCTAAAAGCAGGGCCACACACAGGACCTGAAGGCAAAGGCACCGTGTATCATCATCATCGTTCCATGACCTCTGTTTCATCCTCCAAACCTCAACCTCTCCTTTCATTCATGCCAAAAAAGCTCTTTTACCATCAGTCAATCCTGTAATACATTTGAGCAACATGCCAGGAGAATGAAGCATAGGAAATTAAACTGAAAGTGGTTCCCCACTCCCTGCAGAGCTTCTGCTACCCTAAAACACATAGCCTAATCTCCAAGTGAAGCTGAAGCAGCCTCACATGTCAAGAACAGGGAAAGAAAGGCAAAACAGATCTAATTAATAGAAGGGATTGAAAGGAAAAGGAAAGGCAAGTTAGAGAGATGCTCATGCTGTTTTCCATACCTGTAGAATCAATTCATAGTTCTGTACAATTTTCATTTATGGGAAGGAAAAAAAACACAAACAAAAAAAGGTAAAAGTTAATCTTGGAAACCAAGCATCAAACAAATGAACATGTGAACTAAAGGACTGATTAAAGAAACTTAAAATAGCCAAGGCATGCAGACAAAGAACACCTCTCATTACATCCCTTAGAGCTGGAAAACTAAACATGTGTAGAACCCCAAAGTCACCCCTCTGTTGAGCAGGGTGTGGGTGTGGTCTCCTCAGTTAATTTACAGCTGGCTCACAGGCTGTAAAACTTTACTGTGATGCACATAGAACATTTCCTTCCACCTCTGCAAGCAGCACCAGCAGCAGCTCTCACAGCCTAAACTGGTCAGCTCTCTGGGTGACATCGGAGGAGAACAAAAAGTCTCCCAAGAGCCAGTCCCCTGAGACAATACAGGTTTTAACTGTAATAAACACACCTCTCTGGTCACTAAGTGTGGCTTTACTCACCTTGTGCTCTCTCTGCTCTCCAGAAGGTTGCAATTTTCCTGCAAGTTTTAATTGTGCTTCCAGCTTCTGAATTTCCTGCTGAAAATCATCGCGTTCATGTTCCCTTTCTACAGCTTGTTCCTGCAAACCCAGCAAGAGGTAATGAAAACCTTGTAGAAGAAACCCCCTCATTTCATCCAAAAGATCAAGTCAAAGAAGAAACTCAGGGTTTGATTTTGTGGTAAAGAAACTAGGCTCACTTAAAAAGAAGTTGTAAGTTTTAGCAGTCCTAAAAGGATGGCTAAAATTACAGGGAAAGACAACAGACATATAAACCACAATTAGCAATTAGTAAAAAGGGAAGAAGTTATCCTGTAAAGCTACAGAAAAGGAATTAAAGAGGGAAAAAAACCAAAACAAGCTGCTTTTTAATAAGACAAAGTTCTTCATTTCAACCCAACCAGAAAGTATCCCACTTCAGGCACCATTTCCCAAGCCCCCAGCACAAACTAAGAGGAGTATTTATCACCTCCAAGCCCACAGAAACATGGTACCAAGCCTGCTTACATCCATGAACTGTCGCTGGTTTTTCAGCTGTTTTTCAAGCACTTGAATTTGCTGTTTTAATTCTGCAACCTCCAGTAGCTGTGTGGCCAGGTCTTGGTTGCTATTCAGCTGCTCTTCCAGTTCCACCTCCAAAACCTTCATTTGAGAGCGTAAGTTGGAATGGTCCTTTTCTGCCTGACATTGAAGCTCTAATTTCTCCTTTGCTAAAAACTCTACTTCCTTGAGTAGACCTGAAGGACACAACAAAAACAAAGTGTTCAGCACAGGGTACAACATGTCAAATTAAGTTTAAAGATGAGACTGAATTCAGGTTCTTCTGACAGCATCAAAAGCAAAGGAAAAATCTCCTGAGATGGTCTGTAAGAGACAGAAGGAAGTGTGATGCTTGACTGCCCACTGTGCTGCTGAAAGCCATCTCATGGCACTACTGTTCAGTGTAGGAGAGGAGGACACAGGCATTGGTTCTCAATCCCAAAGTCATTTCTGGCTGAAGATACTGTGGGCACATAAAGCTTTCACCTTCACCACAGGAGACCTCACAAGTCCAGAGAGCTCCATCTCATTTGACCGGGAGTCCTTCAAATTCCCTCTCTAGGTCCTTGCCTGCTCAACCCCAGTTCCACGCTCCTCTTTCCCCAACAGCTCTTTCCAAACCACCCTAGCAGTCTGGATCCCCAGATCCTCAATTCTCTATATTCACTCCATTCCAGATGTGCTCCATCCCTAAATTTAAGCCCATCCCCCACTTTCACCCACCCAGCCTCTTGCACCCATCCTTCCACCTGTCCCATCCCTCACCACCCTCATCCTGACTTCCAGCCCTTCTTCCCAACTCAACCATCCAATACCAAATTCTCAATTCCTCCAAACTGCCACACCAAGACCTCCCACACCCAGCCTGAGGTCAGCCTCCCCTCTACAACTCTGTATCCATGCTGGATCCTGCTGCTGACTTCTACCCTGTTGAGTTAACATCCAAGTCCACCTCCTTGGTGGGCACTGGTGCCCAGCCATACCCTGAAGCTAGCTGCTAGGAGAAAGCAAAGTTAATCTTTCTCTCTGCACCTGAGTGGGGACTAAAACCCAGAGAAAAAAATCATATTTAGGGAAAAAAATCACTCCACTTCTGAGGCTATAAAAGGAAGAGACACTGAGGGAAAAGATGGCACATATTTGCCCTACACAGAGTGCAAAGGAAATACCATAACTATGAAAACACACATTATTCATGATTATTTAAGTTATCAAGTGCCAACTTACACCTATGGACTGCATATTCCATCAGTTGGATGCACTGAATACACTGTCTAGGAGACCCAAACTAAGACTCTACTGTGAATGCCCTCTGAGTAAAGGTATTTTAATGTGACTGCAGCTAAAAGTCACCTAAACAGAAACACAGAAGTTCAGCTGTTTATTATTCAAAGCAACACCCTGCAAGAGCTCATTATTTTACTCTTTTAAGCATTCCATTATTCATCTTACCTTTTTTTTTCCTGTGCCTGAAAACTTGTAAGTCCATGATTCTAACGAGGACCTTAACTGGTCATCCAGCCCAGTTTCCAGAAGGGCACAATTCTCTTTTCCAGTATCATCAACTCAATCCACACGACTCCTGACCTAACACCTGTTTCAGCTCCTTCAAAACCAGATGCAATACCACAGCCTCCTCACAACATCTTTTCTAGCTCTTTACTACCCACAGGTATTTATTTAAGTGGCCAGACATTCTCAAATAAACCAAGAAACACTAAAGTTTCTATCTACATGCTTAAGAGGAAAAGCACCACAAGCTTCGAACGATGATGCTGGGGACACTGTCACCTCAGCATGGATAACGAAGCGTTGGGAACAGACTGTGATGTCTCTCACTGGAAATCATAAAATCATAGACTGGTCTGGGTTGGAAGGGACCCCAAGACCATTACCTGCTCTTTTAAAAAGCTGAATCCCCTCCTGCTTATAAGCTCCCTTCAGGGACTGGCAGGCTGCAATGAGGGCCCCCCACAGCCTTCTCTTCTCCAGGCTGACCCAGCCCAGCTCCCTCAGCCTCTCTTTGTAGGGCAGCTGCTCCAGCCCTCTGATCACCTTCGTGGCTCCTCTGACCCCTCTCCAACAGTCCCACATCTTTCTTGTATTGGGGCCCCAGCTCTGGACACAGGACTCCAGCTGGGGGAGGGCAGAGCAGAGAGGGACAATCCCCTCCCTGTCCCTGCTGCCACCCCTCTGCTGATGGAGCCCAGGATCCCATTGGCCTTGTGAGCTGCAAGAGCCACTGCTGGAGTCCTGTGTCCAGATAATGGCAGGACAAGGGGGATGGATTAAAGCTGAAGGAAGGGTTAGATTAGATATTAGGGGGAAGTTTTTTCCAGAGAGAGTGGTGAGGGGCTGGAACAGGCTGCCCAGAGAGGGGGTGGATGCCCCATCCCTGGGGGTGTTCAAGGCCAGGTTGGATGGGGCCCTGGGCAACCTTGTGTAGCTCCAGGCCTGGAGGTTGGTGACCCTGCCTGTGGCAGGGGGGTTGGAGCTCTGTGATCCTTGGGGTCCCTTCCAACCCAGCCCATTCTATGATTCTATGATCAGACCTGCTCAGCACCCACAGCAGCTTTTGCAGCCAACTTGAAGGGATACAAAGTCACTCTGCAGTCCCTCCTTTGAGATGAGCAGCGTCCGTGTACGTGGGTGATGGGAGAGCAGGACACAGGCCCGCTGAAGGAAGAGACCCCATTTGCTTTGCAGGCGCTCCAGGCAACGTGCTAAGAGCTGGCTCTCCCCTAACGTGGGTACAATGACACTGGGCTTCTCCTGCCATCCTGAATCTGCTCTTGGCTGATAAACACAAACCACAGGGTTAATGGAGGACTTGGAGGAACTGCTGGAAGCCATCCTACCACCCCTGTGATATAGTCCCTACTTTTCCTAGCACAGTGCTAAGTAATGCCATCAGCTCAGCTCCATGTTTCCTAATCAAATGCTGTGTTGCAGGTGTCACTCAGGCCCTGGCAGAACACACACAGGTAGGTGAAGAGTCTCCACCAAAGGATTGCTCTCATCCTGCTTGGAGCTGCAGCAACCTCCTGCCATCCTGAGATGCAACACAGTGAGTTATCCAGGGCTGAAACACGCAGCCCAGAGAAGAGCCGATGACAGTCCAGACAGCATCAGGAGACACAACCCCAGCCACAGCTGCACAACAGAGAGCATCTTCTGCCAAGCCCTGTGCTTTGCCAGGAGGGAGGTGGGACCAGAACATTCTATCCAGTTTGTTTCTCCACAGTGCAGGAGGAGGCTGTAAGGTGCACCTACACCTGCATGTAGAAGGCAAAAGGACTGACTCCTTTGTGAACACAAGCAGAGGATTTTTTCCTCCCATCCCCTCAGAAACAGAGTGATTAATGAGTTGATGGCTCTTTCCAGATCCAAAAGGCACACTGTCACTTTGAGAAACACAATCCTGGTTAGATAAAACCAAAATAAACAGTCCCAGTCAGCTCCTCAGGAGGAAGTGGAAGGAAATGGGAAAGAGGAATTCATTAGGCTAATAGCCTTCCCCTGGAATTGAAAAGCCATCAAAACCAGGTACCAGCCCTTGGCCATCTCATGATGCATCATCTCTGTGAGTGGTTTCTCAGGCTTGCTTTCTTTGAAGCACATACACATTCCCCAGGTGATTTGATACCATCTCAAGCCTCAAAAAGAGAACCTCAGGTCACACACCCATCTCTCCACAGGGACAAACCTGCTGGTTTATTAGTGCCAATCCAAATCATGCAAACCCCTTCCAGTAAGGTCCTGGCACACTCCTCCACCCCATGCACCCCCTCCCAAGATAATCATTAGCAATGCCAAGCACCATTCTAAGTGCATTTCATTAGTGAGGCCACTCTGCTCACATTAGTTCTCCACATCAGCTGTTCAAGGAGTAAGTCATGGCAATCAACTCCAAACAACAGGGGTTTTATTAATCCTATTCACCACATACTACTGATTCCAACCCAGAGGAAGAGTACTACCAGCTGGGGTAAGGGAAAAGGGAGGAAATTTAGGGTTCAGTCCCTGCAACTGTTGGGAGTTGGAATGAGCTGCTGGCAGGAGCAGGGCTGCAGCTCCCAGGAGAGTGTTGAGCCCAAATATGCTCTAACCAGCCAGGCTGGATGCTCCCTCCTATTGAAAGGGATGCAAAAAACTTCAGGAGAGGAAGGTGGCTAAAAAAATTGTGTTAAAGTATAAAGTAACATCTGAGGAATTGGACAGAAGGAATGAAGACAGCCCAGTGCACCTTTTTAACTCTCACTGGGACTGACCTAGTTAATTCGGTGTTACCCAGTGGAGGGACTGGGTTTGCCCAGCTCCCAGCCTTGGGGGGAGGAAGAAGTCTAAGAACAAGAGGCAGGGAATAAGCAAAGGACACAAATATCTATCTGTGTATGAATAAGATGAGTCTAAAAACATGGTAAGGATTGTGTTTTGAGTCAGCCACAAAACCTAATCGTGGCAGCTATGAATTGATGAGATCTAAGTGGTTGCTGCTCATGAGTGAAGTGTGCACACTATAGTTTAGGAGGAAGGAAAAATGATATATAACCAAGAAAACACACCCCCCCTTCAACTTGGCACCTACAAATTTTACTTCAACATTAGACTTCCAAAGTCAGTGTAAAAAAAATGTACAGCCCCTTCCTGCTCATTTTTGGTTTCATCGTCCCTCCCATAACCATTCCTCACTGCTCCCCTCTCCTTTTTTCTGATCATAGAATGGTCTGGGTTGGAAGGGACCCCAAGGATCACAGAGCTCCAACCCCCCTGCCACAGGCAGGGCCACCAACCTCCAGGCCTGGAGCTACATAAGGTTGCCCAGGGCCCCATCCAACCTGGCCTTGAACACCCCCAGGGATGGGGCACCCACCCCCTCTCTCTGGGCAGCCTGTTCCAGCCCCTCACCACTCTCTCTGTAAAAAACTTCCCCCTAATATCTAATCTAACCCTTCCTTCCTTTAGCTTTAATCCATCCCCCTTGTCCTGCCATTATCTGCCCTTTTAAAAAGTTGATTCCCCTCCTGTTTCTCTGCTCCCTTCAGGGACTGGCAGGCTGCAATGAGGTCCCCCTACAGCCTTCTCTTCTCCAGGCTGAACAAGCCCAGCTCCCTCAGCCTCTCTTTGTAGGGCAGCTGCTCCAGCCCTCTCATCATCCTCGTGGCTCCTCTGACCCCTCTCCAGCAGTTCCACATCTTTCTTGTATTGGGGCCCCAGCTCTGGACACAGGACTCCAGCTGGGGCCTCCCGAGGGCAGAGCAGAGAGGGACAATCCCCTCCCTGTCCCTGCTGCCACCCCTCTGCTGATGGAGCCCAGGATCCCATTGGCCTTGTGAGCTGCAAGAGCCACTGCTGGCTCATGTTCAGTCTCTCACCCACCACAATGCCCAAGTCCTTCTCCTCAGGGCTGCTCTCCAGGAGCTCTTCTCCCAGGCTGTGTCTGTGTCAGGGATTCCTCCAGCCCAAGCACAATCCCTGACCCTTGGCAGTGTTGAACTCATTAGGTTCCCCCAGGCCCATCTTCCCAGCCTGTCAGGATCCCTCTGGATGGCTTCCTGTCCTTCTAGGGTGTCACCCACACCACTCAGCTTGGTGTCATCCACCTAAGCATTCAACTGCAATTCTCTCCTCTCCCTTAAGACTTCCTCCAGTTCTTGCTGTCTTTTTGCTGTCCATTTTACATCACTTACAAACACTTTTCTTCCCCCCTCCTTTAAATTAATGTCACCATTTTAACAGCCCACTGTGTATCATCAGAAGCTCACAGCAAGCTAACAACCCACTCCATCCCCTCAAGAGGAAAATGAAGCTGGCAAACAGGAAGACAATGGCATTATGCTTTTCAAGCCTAACAGCAGCAAACCTTTTTTCCCCCCTTTATTGAGCAGTGAATTGAATATTCCTCCTTTTACCTGTTTTCTGATGCATTGCAGAAGTCCTAAGTTTTTGGGAGGGTGGTTTTTCTTTTGACCAAGATCTTCATCACCCCAACAATTTCTTGGGCCTATTTATGAAGTACTGTTCCTCTTTGTTAAAATAAAAGCCAGAACACCAATTCAGCCACTCAGGGTTACAGCCACACCAACCAGAACCACCCCCCTGCCACTCATCATTACAAACCCATACCTTTGTTTTGTGCTACAGCAGCAGTAGGTCTCCCTAGAAATCAAAACACAGATCTGTAGAAGGCAAGGGCATGGTGATCCACTCCATCTTCTAAATTATTAAACACCCATATTTCATACCTTTCATCTGGCAAAAACACACCTGGTTGTTGTTGTGACAAAGCTTCTGAGGACACACGTTGATTTGTGCCTGTCAACTGGACTAGAGCTACTACAGAACTGGTTTTGCAGTCTAACTAGGAAGGTTTGTTGCAACATTGGTGGCTGGTCACACATCTTCTAAGACCACCAATCTCTTTCTGCAATTTTCTCTAGTCAGGGATGGAGTAATTAATGCCTCATAACCCCCTTTTAGTGCCTGCCAGGGGATCCCCCCCCAAGCAGGACTCTGCCCAGCAGGACTCAGCAGCACAGACTTACAGATGTGTCATCTGTCACACATCTGTGACACACAGACATGCTCAACAATCTCATGGACTTCTTTGGCATTCCCTAGGTGACACACTACTCATGGCCACAACCACTGTTGGAAAGAAAGGACAACATACATTTAGGGTCAGTTACAGCCCCTGAACCTGTTTATGTTCTGCCCTGGGGGACATGAGAGGGAGGTGCTGAGCACTTCTCCCTGGGATCCAGGGACAGGACACGTGGGAATGGCTCAAAGCTGCCCCAGGGGAGGCTGGGACTGGACACAAGGAAGCATTTCAGTACCCAGGGTGGTCAAACACTGGGACAGGCTTCCTGCAGAGGTGGGAGATGCCCTGAGCCTGGAGGTGTTTATGAGGTGTTTGGAGGCCCTTCTCAACAGGCCTTCACTTGGTCAGCCCTGGCCAGGCAGCTGGACTAGATGGTCACTGCAGGTCCAACTGAAACATTCTAGTCTATTCTAGCTCATTGCAGGAGGGTTGAACTAGATGACCTCTACTGACCCTCTGCAATCAGACTATTTGCAGAGACCTCACCTGCAGTGCTGTGTCCAGCTCTGGAGCCCTCAGCACAACAAGGACCAACACAAGAAGGACATGGAACTGTTGGAGGGTGTCCAGAGGAGGCCACAAAAATGATCAAAGGGCTGGAGCTCCTCTCTTACGAGTAGAGAGAGTTGGGCTTGTTCAGCCTGGAGAAGAGAAGGCTTCAGGGGGACCTTATAGCCCCTCCCAGTCCCTGAAGGTGCCTGTAGGAAGCTGGGGAAGCACTGTTCCTGAGGGCATGGAGTGATAGGATGAGGAGGGATGGGTTAAACTAGAAAAGGGGAGATTTAGGTTGGGTATTAGGAAGAAGCTCTTCCTTCTGAGGGTGGTGGATCACTGGCACAGGTTGCCCAGAAAGGTGGGGAGTCCCCATCCCTGGAGACATTCAAGGTCAGGCTTGATGGGGCTCTGAGCAACCTGAATATGTCTGGGCTCACTGTAGGTGGGTTGGACTAGATGGCCTCTAAAGAGCCCTTCTAACCTTCCACATTCAGTGATTCTAAAGGTTCCTTCCAACCCAACTCATCCCATGTACAACATGAATATTTTCACTGCACTGTATTTGAAAGGTCAAGAGCAGTGCCAAAAGGAAGAGCACAGAAGGATGGTGGCCACCAACAGCAGCCAAGATATCAGCAGTCAGGACAGGCAGGGCATCAAGTTGAAGAGAAGAAGAGATAAGGTGAGGGAGAGGCAAGAGGCATAATAATACAGCAAGAGGCAGGAATAAATACAGTAGGGTTGAAAGACAGACAGTGTTCTGCAACACAGGCTCCTGAGAAGCAGACAGGTAACAGCACCATATGGACCGTGTCCAGCCAAACATCCCACCTACAGAATTTGGGACCACACCCTAAAGCCTAGAGTCTTTATAATTCTCTACTACTGCTAATGGAAAAATCCAGTAGAAAACTGTTTCTTGTTGTCTTTATTTCTGACCTAAGTATGCACCATGTACAACCACCTGCTATGTAGTCTGCTCAAGCAGTAGAGATCTACCTAACAGCTGAAGGTGGCATCCTGGTGACATAGCTGAGGGTAGTGTGATGACAGCACTAGGAGAAATGGAAAGGCAGTGATCCCAAGTGATAACATCTCTCCTGAAAGATGATACAGAGGAATTCACCTATAGAAGTATTAAAATTACATGACATCTGCAAAATTCAAGCAGCCAAAACTATCCAAAGCTATTGAAAGGGTTCACAGACTCATCTCTATGAGCCACAGCATAACCTCAGCTTGAGTTCCTGCACAATGCAAGCCACAAACCTCTGAATTTCCTTCTGTGAATCTGAAAGTCTTACAGGGAAGACACTGAGATTCTTCAGAGTCTATTACCTCACTGCTGTCACCATTCAGGTGTGTGCTGCCTCATTTGCAGGGTGAGTTTGCACAGCACCAGCTTCCACTCACTGCGTGTTATCAGGCTCCAGACAGCGTGCTGAAGAGACCCTCTTTAGGGTATTCCACATCCCCACCTGAGCTCCCTGGGGTCACCTTACACCACAGCACACACACTGTGGGGCTGAGGGAATGAGGGAGTGGGGGAAGGAGCTTTGCAGGCTACTTATTTGCACCTACAATTCGGCCTACTTGGTGTTTCAGTGGCTGCCCTGGCTTGCAGTGAGTCACCCTTCATAGAGAAGTTGAAGGTATTTGCTCACCTTCTCCCCTCCCACAACGTTACCTCACACAGATTTTTCAGCCCATGTTCCTTCAAAAACCTGAACAGACTTTGAGCTTGATCATTCAAACCTTTCTACAGTCCCTCTTCACAGAATCACAGGGGTTGGCAGGGACCCCCAGAGCCCATGGGGTCCAGCCCCCTGCCAGAGCAGCTCCCCAGCTCATATTGCACAGGGCGGCGTCCAGACGGGGCTGGAATCTCTCCCGAGAAGGAGACTCCACACCCCCTGGGCAGCCTGTCCCAGGGCTCCCTCACCCTCACTGGGGAAAAGTTCTGCCCCAGGTTGGTGTGGAACTTCCTGTGCTCCAACTTGCAGCCATTGCCCCTTGTCCTGTCCCCACAGACACTGAGAAGAGGCTGGCCATGTCCCCCTGTGTCCCACCCTTCAAACATTGATAATCATTGATCAGATCCCCCCTTAGTCTTCTTTTCTCCAGGCTGAACAGCCCCAGCTCACTCAGCCTTTCATCAGAGGGGAGATGCTCCAGGCCCTTCATCATCTCTGTAGCCTCCTCTGGACTCTCTGCAGGAGATCCCCTTGCTCATCATGTGTGTGCTTTAACAGGACAGGATGGGAAGCGTGGGGAACACTTATGGATGAAACAAAGCACACATCACCACCAGGAGCTTTTCATGCTTCAAATAACCATCCAACAGTTTATTCCTCCCATCATTATTAAGCTCTGGCCTCAGTCCTGCAAGCACTCAAAAGCCTTGAAGCTCCAACTCTGACACCAGCACTTCAGTTACTCCCTAGGTGCTAATAACCTGTTGCAACTACCTCCCTGTAGTCAATACATACCTCTCCTTTCTCTGACACCTTCTGTCCCTACCCAAGTGTGACTACAGCAGTACTCCAACAGGACCACCCCCACCTTAAGCAAAGGCTCAGCTGTGTTACCTGCCACTTTAACAGGAAGACCCTGCTGATGTCTGTACCAGGCTGAGCTGCTCATTTGGTCATCAAACCAAAGACTGACACGTTACATAAGCATGTTACAGCATGCCCTTTCCACTCCTGGTGCCATACTCACTCCTCACCAAGAATTGCTTGCTCCTGGGTTAGCTCCTGGAAGCGTTCCCGTAGATTCTCCAGCTCCACCACAAGGCGACGCTCAGATTCCTCTTTCAGATTCAAGGCCTCTTCCAGTGCAGCTTTTTCTGCAACATAGCCTTCAATAATGCCTAAAATCCCAAGTCAGAAGGCAAACAAAACCACAGACAAGCTCATCCATAAGAAAAAAGCAGCTTGAAAACATAAGTCAACGATTTTATGCAATCAATGGAAAGTGACACCCAAAGGAAGAAGTAGAAGATGACTTAAATTGACACTCCAGCTAGACTTCTTGAAGTAGCTCAAGGAACAAAATGTACCAGCTGAGGTATTCAAACAGATTTTATGAGGCTTCTGTGTCATAAAGTGTCTCCAAACATGTGGAATGTATAAGGGGAATGCTTAAGCCTCGATGTGCCAGGATCACGTCACAGCACAGGACAGCCTGACACATCTTCTGCTGGGTCCTGAGGTTCAAAGAAACAGAATCTAGAGGAAGTTAAGATCAAATGGTAGAGTCAGAGCCCAAGAGATCCAGGAATGATTCCAGAAAGGGAGGAAACAGGTTTTGGAAAGACCAAATAAGCTTAAAGGAGCATGACTGAGAAGAGGAATGGGAAGCAGATGCCATGATCACAGAGGGAAGCTCAGGCTGAAGGACACAAACCCTACAAGGTCCTCCTAACATAAAGGCTTCAAGTTGCAGCCTTCTCAAGGAGGAATCAGACTGATGATATGATCTGTGATGGCATTGAGACTTACATGGTGTGCTGGGCTGGACTCCCTGGGTCAAGGAGGACAGAGAGGTACTGGAGTGGGGACAAAAAGGGCTATGAAGGCAATGAGGGGACTAGAACATCTCTCTTGAGAGGCTAAGGGACTTTGGGACTTTGCAGCCTGGAGAAGACAGATGGGAGATCTCATCAATATTGATAAATCCTTGAGGGGTGGGGTCAGGAGGATGGGTCAGTCTGTGCTCAGGGGTGCCCAGGGACAAGACAAGAGGCAATGGGCACAAACTGGACTAGAGGAAGCCCCACCTAACCCTGAGGAAGAACTTCTTTGCTGGGAGGGTGGCAGAGCCCTGGGCCAGGCTGTCCAGAGGCGTTGGGGAGTCTCCATCTCTGGGGACATTCCAACCCCATGATCCTGGGTGCTGTCCTGTGCAGCCTGCTCGAGGGGACCCTGCTCTGGCAGCAGTGGGACTAGGGGATCTCCAGAGGTCCACCCCAACCTCCATCAGTCTATCAACAGCCTCAGCCTTTTATCTCACATTATAGAATCTCTCTGGATCACACTGAGCCATTCTGAGGTCTGATTTACACTGGCAGTTTATCTTCTGGCCAATCCTCCAGGCTCCCATGTTTAGATACACAGGAACACAACACACTGATTGAAACCTTGTGGTATATTCTTCACATGCAACCAATGCTGTAAGGATTTAAAAGCACTATTGCAGGCAGCCCAGGGAAATGCCATCCTGATGAAGGGAGTGGAGCAGTAGATTTGCAAGGGAAGGCCCAAGCTTTGAGTACCTCAGTAATCTGAAGGGCAGAGAAGGGATGATGGGGAAACTGACAGCAGACAACAGCATATCACAGATACCTGGAGGAAGGAGATAGGAGGAAAGGCACTGAAAAGAGCTCTTCCTCTTGGTTTCAGTGTCTTACCCTCTGCTTTATGAAGCTCCAGTGCCAGCTGGTTCTTGGCCTCACTCTCCTCACTGAGGCACTCCATCAGCTCCTGGTGCTGACTCACCACCTGGGCCATTTCCCGGTTCCGGCGGCTGAATTCTTCTTCAAACTGGGCATGGTTTTCATGCATTTTCTCCAGCTACAAGTGAAGAGTTTTCCTTAGCATCAGATCTTGGGTGCACATACAACCTAACAATACCACAGACATCTAAACAAAAACACTCTCTTTGATTTTTTTTAGACCCTTTATGCATTAAGGTCCCAGGTTGGAAGGTTCATTTTAGTGTCAGACTTTGCCCAAACCCCCTGTAACCTCTGGTGTCTCCCTGTACCCACATACCTGGATTTATGCTACAAGTCTTCCTTTGGGACATAAGTTTCTTTACTGGGGATAAAAAGATCCACCTCCCTGTTGGCTACAGTGCTCAAGCTTGACATTTTCTGAGACACTTGAAATTCAAAGCATCCTCACACTTCAATTCTTCAAGAGACTCAGGTATGACTAACAGACAGGGAAATCAGTACATCACCAGGCTTCCAAGGTACAGCACCAGCTCTCAGACTACATGCACTGCATCCTTATGTGCAGTATCTCAGGTGTAAAGGAAAGGATCTGTCCTATTCCCATTTGGTTCCTATCTAGCTTATCCTGGTGGGTAAGCCATTGCACAGGGGTAAGCAAGGCACACTAAAATGCAGCTGAGGAAGGCAACCTACAATCTACATCTACCACAGCTTGGGAAAGGGCTTTAATCCCAAATTAGCTACATGCCTGTAGTAGTTTTGTGTGGCTGGGTTCTGGTAGAGGAGGGGGCTGCAGGGGTGCTTGCAGCAGCCAGAAGCTCTCTGCAGGCCCCACAGAGCAAACACCGGCCGGCTCCAGGCTGAGCCCATCAGCGATGGTCACAGCGCCTCTGGGAATCACAGTGAGGAGACAAAAACCCACCTGCAGCTGCTTTGTGGCCCCAGAGAAGGGAGTGAGAAGGTGTGAGGAGCTGTGCAGGCACCAAGGGCAGGGAAGTTGAGGAGGAGGTGCCCCAGGTGCCAGAGAGAAAGATGCCCCTGCAGCCCCTGGAGAAACCCGTGGTGGAGCGGGTGTCCCCCACAGCCCATGGTTGATGACAGGGAGCAGAGATCCTATCTCCAGCCCATGCAGGACCCCATGCTGGAGTAGGTGAATCCTCCCAAAGGACACTGTGACCCTGTGGGAAGCCCCAGTTAGAGCAAGCTCCAGGCAGCAAAACCTGCATCCTGTGGAGAAAGAGACACCTACACCACAGCAGGTTTCCTGGGGGAAGTTGTGACTCTGGGGGGGACCAGGCTGGAGCAGTCTGGTCCTAAAGGTCAGCACCCCATGGAAGGGAGCCAAGCAGAGGCAGTTGGTGAGGAGATGATGCCCCATGGGAAACGACTCACATTGGAGAAGTTCCTGGAGGACTGCCTGACATGGGTGGGACCCCATGCTGCAGCAGGGGAAGGGGGTGAGCGATGCCCCCCTGGGCTAAGGAAGAGAACATCTGGTGAGGAACTGACCCAAACCCCCATCCTCCCAGTCCCTACCCCTCCCTGTGCCACAATGGGGGGCAGAAGGGAGCCAAATCCTGCCTAAAGTGCAGTCTGCTGAGAAGGGAGGGGTGGGGGGAGCTGCTTTAAGCTCTGGTCACACTTCCCATCCCCTGACTCTGGTGTCACTGGGGGTGCAGGGCAGGGCCATCAGTCAGAGAGTGTCTGTCCTTTACCCCGTGCTGAGTCTGTCCTGCCCGTGATGCTGACTGCAGGATGGTCTCTCCCTGCCCTTAGCTCCACTCCTCAGCCTCTCAGTAGATATTTTCTCCCCTGTCCAGCTGAACAGGGCAGGGACAGAGCAGCTTTGGTGGGTGTCTGGCCTCCAGCTGGGCTCAGACCCCCACAGTGCCAGCATCAGTACCCAAAAGTACAAACTGAAGCATCTCAATCTAGGACAGATTTTTTTGTTTGGTTTTTTGGATGGTGAATGTACATTTCACACAGATACTTCTCTCTGTGTTGAACAAATACCTGACAAGATGAATTTCAAGATACACTTCACATTTTCTCTCATTAGGGGCTTCCTTACTCAGCTAATTACTGTAGCACTAAATTCAATCCTCTGAAAGTATACAGGACTCTGGCATCTACCTCAGTTTACAACATCTCCCAAAGCTGAATGTCCAGA
>VZTU01006569.1:8948-21394 GCA_013400835.1 Zapornia atra
GCCTCGCTGGGCCCTGGGGCGGGGGGGGAGCGCCTCGCTGGGCCTGGTTCTTGGCTTTCTTGCCCACTGCTGCTTAACATGTCAAGGCTCTGGAGCGTGCTGTCTCACTTGGACTTCCAGAAGAGCTGCCAGGTGTAGATGGCAGCCTCCTCCCTTCAGCTTCAAGGGCAGGGCGCAGAAGGGCTGTAGGCCAGCAGACTAAGGGTTCACCAGAAGTATCTACATAGCCAATGGCTTGTTTTGTCCTTGTTCTCTGTGTACCTAACTCAACCAGGTGCAGAGAGGTAGGTGGTGTTTAGCTGGCTCAGGTCCCCATCCAGGTTTGCAGCGGGACTCTGCTCTGCTGCCCCTAGCATGGGAGCAGTAGGATGGGAACCAGTGCTCTCAGTTGGGTCTCCTGAGCAGCTTCCCTGTGAGACCTCTGCCAGCATGATGGCAACAGTAGAAGTGTGTTGCTAGGGTAGAGGCCCTCCCACTTCCTCAGTGGCTTTCAGTGTGGATTCACAGTGTGGCTCAGCAAAGCAGCTGGAGCCCATTTGCATGGGGCAGGCAGTGTCTGTCAGGGGGCTGAGCTGGAGCCATGGCTGTGCTGGGGCAGACTATGTTTCTTGATCCAGTGCTTTTTGAACCAAAGAGGTTACTGAGCTGGTATGTGAAGTATTTGCCTGTATAATTAGGCAGGTGGTTGAAAACAGCCCAGATGCTTGTATGGGTCCAGCTAGGTTTAGATTAGATATTAGGGGGAAGTTCTTTACAGAGAGAGTGGTGAGGGGCTGGAACAGGCTGCCCAGAGAAGTAGTGGATGCCCCGTCCCTGGGGGGGTTCAAGGCCAGGTTGGATGGGGCCCTGGGCAACCTTGTGTAGCTCCAGGCCTGAGGTTGGTGTCCCTGCCTGTGGCAGGGGGGTTGGAGCTCTGTGATCCTTGGGGTCCCTTCCAACCCAGCCCATTCTATGATTCTATGAATGGAGACAAGAGCAGGGAACCAGTGACTGGTTTTGCAGACTGGACAGCATGCTGAACACTCTCCTAACACTCAGGGGGCACGTAGACAAAACTGAGATGCAGGGAGTTCACTCCCCTAAATCTGCCTGTGGAGGGTCTGGTAGTGCATAAAGGCACTGCTTATCCAGGGCTGCCAAGGTGAGCCCCTTGCTGGGTAGGGGGAAGTGTAGCTCAGGATGATCTTGTGAGCAAAGACACCTCTCCATCCAGAGGGACTGGTTAGTCACGTTCCAGTTGGTTGGATGTTGTAGCTTGTAAATCATGCCAAGGGAGCACTGCTGTTATGGTGGAAGCATAATTAATGTGGCCAAAGGAATGCTCTTGCATTGTCTGCCCTTCCTACCACTCCCAAATATTAAAGGGTCATCATGCTGCAGCAACCATGTGGGAGGTGGCCCTGGCTTCCCAAGTCCTTCCTCAGCTGACACTGCGAGGTTCCAGTGTTAAAGCCAAGATGCCAAGTTTTGAATGAGTAAACCAAAGCTGTTGAAGAGCCAGATGGTGGTTTAGGTAGGGAATATCCTGCCCTTAGTGTTGGCTGTGCTTCCTGGGTGCCCTTTCTGCCTCTGGGCCTGATGCTCACCTCTTAAGATGTGTGGCCCTTTCCTTTCCCCTGTGTGAGTATTCCAGGGGAGCTGCAGGCTGGTTTCTGCTACGTTTTGTGTTCACTCTGTGTTGAAAACAAAACTGGGGGTTGTACACATGGGAGAAGGAAGGTGTCTGGGTGCTATTATGTAATGGCCATGTAACTCTGTGGCTGTGACTCTTGCACTGTCATTAAACCCTGTAATAGCTGTTGACTGCTCTGGCTACTGCTGAAGGTGACGTGCAGGCTGCCAGGGAGGAGAACCTGTAATCACAAGGAACTCTGAGTAACACAGTGTTAGCAGGGAGAACTAAGGTATGGATGGGGATAAAGGAGTCAGCTGTCCTGCCTAGAGCTTAAAAACCAAAAGCAAGCAAACCCCATTCCTACAAAGCTGCTGCACTGCTTTACTTAACCTGCAGGACTGCATGTCTGAATGATGCCTTCACATTGCTGCCCTGAGCTACTCCTCTGCTGCTCATTCTGCCAGCTTGGAGTCACTTCAAAAGCATCCCTAGCCTGAAGCAGGGTCTGCATGGATTCTCTGCTCTTTTCCTTCTTCCTTCCCCTGTTTACCTGTGTGTGTGTGTGTCTGTGTGCTGCCCCTTTACCCACAGCCTAGGATGAGCCAGAGAGGAAACCTCTTCTGTACAGATGCAGAATGGAGTTTGTTTCTGTCTAGAGTCCCCTGGTCCTCCAGCACTCCCTCTAGTCTTGCCTGTGACAGGGGCCTGTGGAAAACTCTGCTTCCCTGTTTCTTAACCAGCTACCACTCAGGGTCAGGCACAGCTTGGTCTTCCTTACTAGATTGCTTCTGCACCTTGTCAAAAGGGAGAGAAGAGCTGTGCAGGATGGGTTCATAGAATCATAGAATGCTCTGGTTTGCTCCCCAAAGCCCGGCAGGTGGAAGTCAGAGGGATGGATGCATTCTGCTTAGGGGAATTTGCTCCAATTTTGTTCTCCATCAGGGCAATTTAATGGTAGTGAAAGAGCATGGTGAGACTCAGCACAAGCAGTAAGTCTGTGTGTTTCATAGAATCACAGACTGGGCTGGGTTGGAAGGGACCCCAAGGATCAGAGAGCTCCAACCCCCCTGCCACAGGCAGGGACACCAACCTCAGGCCTGGAGCTACACAAGGTTGCCCAGGGCCCCATCCAACCTGGCCTTGAACACCTCCAGGGATGGGGCATCCACCCCCTCTCTGGGCAGCCTGTTCCAGCCCCTCACCACTCTCTCTGGAAAGAACTTCCCCCTAATATCTAATCTAACCCTTCCTGCCTTTAGTTTTAATCCATCCCCCTTGTCCTGCCATTATCTGCCCTTTGAAAAAGCTGAATCCCCTCCTGCTTATCAGCTCCCTTCAGGGACTGGCAGGCTGCAATGAGGTCCCCCCACAGCCTTCTCTTCTCCAGGCTGACCCAGCCCAGCTCCCTCAGCCTCTCTTTGTAGGGCAGCTGCTCCAGCCCTCTCCTCATCCTCGTGGCTCCTCTGACCCCTCTCCAACAGTTCCCCATCTCTCTTGTATTGGGGGCCCCAGCTCTGGACACAGGACTCCAGCTGGGGCCTCCCCAGGGCAGAGCAGAGAGGGACAATCAGCTCCCTGTCCCTGCTGCCCCCCCTCTGCTGATGGAGCCCAGGCTCTGACCCTACAGCCTGCGTAGTGGGCTTAATACTTGACCTGGGCTGAAACTTGTATTTGCAGTGTCTCTCCGCTGGATCAAACTGCCCCCAGTGTGGACAAACAGCCGAGACCACGTGAGGGAGGTGCCCTACATGAGGTATGGCCACTCAGCAGTGCTCATCGATGACACTGTCTACATATGGGGCGGTCGCAACGACACCGAGGGCGCCTGCAACGTGCTCTACGCCTTCGACGTCAGTAAGTTCCAGCTTCTCACTCCTCCTTCTCACAGGTCTTTGGATGAGGGCTGACTCTCTGCCCCACTGCGTTGCTCTCCAACTTGTTCTCCTGCTCCCCCCCCCACCCCCAGCCTTTCTGTAAGGTGGCAGTCTCAAGGAGATGGTGCCAATGAGGCCTTTGTGTTGCTGACTGTCTGTAGAACAGGGATCGCTGAGCTTGTGTAACAGCTGAGCTGATCTTAATTTTTCTATCAGCTTTGTGTGCTCTGTCTGATAGTAACTACAGCTGAAGCTTGTTCTCTCTCTGTGATTCCTCAATTGTGGGTGAATCACAGACTCACAGGGGTTGGAAGGGGCCTCCAGAGCTCCTGGGGTGCAACCCCCCTGCCAAAGCAGCTCCCCAGCTCATATTGCACAGAGAGGCGTCCAGACGGGGCTGGAATCTCTCCAGAGAAGGAGACTCCACACCCCCTGGGCAGCCTGTCCCAGGGCTCCCTCACCCTCACTGGGGAAAAGTTCTGCCCCAGGGTGGGGTGGAACTCCCTGTGCTCCAACTTGCAGCCATTGCCCCTTGTCCTGTCCCCACAGACACTGAAAAGGGGCTGCCCATTCCCCCTGCATCCCATGCCTGAGATATTTATAGACACTAATTGTGTCCCCCCTGAGTCTTCTTTTCTCCAGGCTGAACAGCCCCAGCTCACCCAGCCTTTCCTCACAGGGGAGATGCTCCGGGCCCTTCAGCATCTCTGTAGCCCTTCTCTGGACTCTCTCCAGGAGATCCCTGTCTGTTTTATCCCAGGGAGCCCAGCACTGGACACAACACTCCAGGTGGGGCCTGACCAGGGCAGAGCAGAGGGGGAGGATCCCCTCCTGTGACCTGCTGGCCACACTCCTCCTGATGCCCCCCAGGATCCCATGGGCTCTCTCAGCCCCCAGGGCACACTGCTGGCTCATGGCCAACCTGTCACCCACCAGCACCCCCAGGTCCTTCTCCACAGAGCTCCTCTCCAGCAGGTCACCCCCAGCCTGTCCTGATTCCAGCAGTTATTCCTCCCCAGGTGCCAGACTCTGCACTTGCTCTTGCTGAATCTCCTCTGGTCTCTCCCTGCCCAGCTCTCCAGCCTGGCCAGGTCTCTCTGGGTGGCAGCGCAGTGTCCTGCCTGTCAGCCACCCCTCCCAGCTCTGGGTCACTGGCACTTGCTGAGGGTGGGTGCTGTTCCCTCAGCAAGGTCAGTGAAGATATTGAACAGGACTGGACCCAACACCAGCCCTGGGGAACACTGCCAGTCACAGGCCTCCAGTCAGATTCTACTCCAAAGGAAGGTGGCATCAGGAAGGGGCTACAGCTCTTGAGGCTTGTGGTTCCTCTCTGGAGTGGTCCTCCTTTCTGAAACCATGGAGGAGAGTGAGGGATAAACCACAGAACTATTCAGGATGGCAAAATGAGGGAAGGTGTGTGGCAAGTTAGATAAGCCTGACAGATAAAGCCCTTGAGCCTTTAGGGTGGCTTTGTAGTTCTGCTGGAGCAGCTGGGGAAAAAAGGCATCATCAGGAGCTGGCTGGACAGGAGTGTCAGGAAAGGGAAGAGAGTACCTTTGGATTCTGGAGGTGAGTCCATATAAATACTGACCAGTAACTGGCTTGCTGGACTTGTAAAGAAACTGCTTCTTCTGTCACTTGGCCATGGGTTCCCAGGAAATGTGCCTCAGCTTGGAGCTGCTCTCTGAGCACAGCGTTTCCCCTTCTCCTCACACCCTGGAAGCTGCTGGTAAACATCTGCCTCTACAGAGGCCTTGTAGTGGGAGCTGCCTGATCTCCCTGCCAACTCCAGCACTTCAGCATTAAGTGAAAATTAACAGAAAGGCCAGGCCTCAGTGCTGGTCCAAACCCTCTGCAGCTGTCTGTACACACTGTGCCTGTCCCCTGCCAATCCTGGAAAGTGAAGCTGGCACTTGCAGTCCCTTGTCTGTGGCCTAAGCTCTGCTGCTGGAGTCACCTCAGGCTGGAGCAAATCCTGGCTAACTCCAGATCTGTCCCTTGGGGTGCTGAGCAGATCACAAGTGGAGGTGTTTTCCATCTCTAATTTGACATGTTGTGCTTGGGTGAGCTCTCATTGCTACCGTGTGACTGGGCTTGGAAGCCACCCCATGAAGGAAAGGAACTTGATAGCTGCTGCAGCTTTCTCACTACAGGCTGCCCAGGGATTCTGTTGACCTTGCAAGCCCCTTTGTGTGGTTCCAGCTGGAGCCTAGGTGGGTAGCTGTGGCTACAGGCCAAGCTCAGAGAAGTTACCCTCATGAAGAATGTTGGCTTGGCTCCAATATTCCTGCTTCCTGAAATAAGCACTGCTCTTGGCAGTTTGCAGCAGTTAGGGAGGGTGGGGAGAATGTCTCCTGCTGCCTGGAGGCTTATCTGTGCCTCTCTGGGCTTTTGGGACAGGTGCCTGTTTGTTCTTGGCAGTGAATCTCTGGCTTGGTTCCACGTTGCCCTGGCATGGAGAAGAGCTCTGGCTGGATTTAAAGTCCTCCTTTAAATCAAGCCAAAGTCCTCCTTTAAATCAAGCCAGCCCTTGGAATTTGTGGGTGAAGGGATGGGAATCTGGCTGGATTTAAAGTCCTCCTTTAAATCAAGCCAAAGTCCTCCTTTAAATCAAGCCAGCTCCTGGAATGTGTGGGTGAAGGGATGGGAATCTGACTGGATTTAAAGTCCTCCTTTAAATCAAGCCAGCCCCTGGAATTTGTGGGTGAAGGGATGGGAATCTGGCTGGATTTAAAGTCCTCCTTTAAATCAAGCCAGCCCTTGGAATTTGTGGGTGAAGGGATGGGAATCTGGCTGGATTTAAAGTCCTCCTTTAAATCAAGCCAGCCCCTGGAATGTGTGGGTAAAGGGATGGGAATCTGGCTGGATTTAAAGTCCTCCTTTAAATCAAGCCAGCTCCTGGAATGTGTGGGTAAAGGGATGGGAATCTGGCTGGTGCCAGGCTCACAGGGAGCAGCGTGGAGGGAACCATGAGGGATGGGGAGTGAGGAAGGCTTCTCTTGGAGCAGGGATGAGAGCTGAACAAGAAGAGGAGATGAGATGGCAAGAGCTGTGTGGCAGAGGTGGGGATGTGCACAGCAGCTCTCTTGATGTGGTGAGCTTGTGGCTAAGGGACTTCTGCCTGGAGCTGAGAGCACTGTTCTCCCTCAGCCTCTCCATGCCAGGAGGTCAACTGGACCACTTGGTATCATCACTTCATTGTCACTGAAACTGTAATTGTCACTGAAATTGTCAATGCAGCACTGGTAAGTGGCTCCCAAATAGGCTTTGCAAGAGAGTCAGTAAGAGTGAGAGGCTGCTCAAGGGGTGCTGTGCTGCCCACACTGCAGATGGGAGCTCTTGGTCAGCTCAGGCAGCCAGCAGCTGAGACCTCTGCCACCACGCCTGGCACGCAGAACCTTGTGGCCTCTCAGGAGGAGCTGCTGCTGTGTGTGAAAGGGGGAAAATTGCTTTCTTAACCTCTTTTGTTCTTCATTTCTCTCCCAACATCTCCTGTGTTTTCATGGCCTTGCCCTCTGTTTTGTTTCAGACACACACAAGTGGTTCACACCAAAGGTGTCAGGAGTCGTCCCAGGAGCGAGAGACGGGCACTCGGCTTGCGTCCTGGCAAAGAGCATGTTTATCTTTGGAGGCTATGAACAGCTGGTCAGTAGTCCCTCTTAACTGCTATTTGGCAATCCCTTGGGAAAGAACCATAGAATCTTACAGAATCCAATATCCTCAGCTGGAAGGATCACTGAGCCCAACTCCTGGCTCAGCCAAGCCAGAGCACGGCACTGAGTGCACCATCCAGTTGCTTCTCACACTCAGTCAGGCTCAGTGCTGTGACCCCTTCCCCTGGGGTCCCCTTCCAGTGCCCAGCCACCCTCTCAGTAAAGAAGTATTCCTACCCAGAGCATGGTGGTGGCAGGATACAGGGGCATATTTCTATCTGTAGTTGCTTTCAGTTTATAACTCTGCAAAGTCATGGTGTTCATGGCTCAGGTTCTGCCCACTGGTTTGCAGAGAGCATAGTTGGGAAAGTAGGCCTGGAAAAGGTGGAGATTTTCTTTTTTATCCTCCCCAAAACATCTAGATATATAGAGGTAAAAATATCTGTATTATTCAGCAATATTTCTCTGGCTCCCTGCTTAGTCCCACTCTGATAGATAAATGCAAACCTCTTAATTTGGCTGAGAAATGAGCCAGCAAAATCACATTCCAATGTCAGCAGTGCTGCTGTGAGGTTTTGTCCTAATCTGGTGCATGTTCCCTGTATATGTGTGCTCTCACCTTGCCAATCCCTGCCAGAAAACCTTTGCTTGCCCTCCCATTAAGAAATAACCTCAAGATGAAGGCCATGAGCATGCTGACAGCTAGTGCACAAACTCTCCTTTGAGGAAATCCTCATGCTCTCACCTTAAAGTGGGTAAATATCATTCCAGGCTCTGGAAAAGCTGTGCAAAGGCACATCTGTTTGTTTGGAAGAAAGTGGGAGTTCTCTTATGGCAGTCCCTGGCTTATTCCTGCTCTTCTGAAGGACACTGACATGCCAGCACTGTGGTCTTGTGTACAGCAGCAAGAACAGGTTTTAATGGAGCCCACACAAGCCTGTGGCTGTCTTGCTGCTGTCTCCCCTGCCTGGAGGAGCAGGAGGCTGTGCTGTTTGAGTGGGTGTAGGCTCTTGCAGGCAGCAAGCTGCAGTTTTGTGGGCTCCTCAGAACCCTGAGTCTATTTGCTCCTGGATGTTGAGCTGCTTAGCTGCTATCGCTCATCAGGTGGTCCTAGCAGAGGCAGTTTGTCCTGTTAGTGCCCCTTTCTTCTGCTGCTCCATGGAGTGGAGGCAGGGTTCTGCTGTGAACATACAAATGGTGTGCAGGACAGCCTTGTTGGGGGGAGGAACTGAGTGCCAGATAGATGGGAAAACTGCAGGGAGAGACAGGACACCTTTGAGGAGAACCAGGCTTTGCTTCCCTCTCCTTGAGTGATAAGTATGCTGCCTACCTGATGTTTTGGAGCAAGGGCTGTGTCTCTTCAAGTTCTGACTCCAGAGGGATGCTCCAGATCTGTAGGAGAGCATCCTTCCAGGTGTGACCAGCCCTTTGTGACCAGGCTGCCCTTCTGTCTTGCAGGCTGACTGCTTTTCAAATGATATCCATAAATTGGACACCACAACCATGACGTGGACCCTAATCTCTGCCAAGGTTGGTGGTTGCTCCTCACTCTGGAAGTCTCTTAGCTGCTATTCTTTGGGGGCGGGGAGCTGCCCACACTTGTCTTGCAGCTTGTTTTACCTGGGATCTGCAAGAGGGGGAAGTTCTCCCAGGAGAAGGCACACACCCCCCCCCCAATTTTCTCATCTCCCTGGGTAACCTGCATTCCTTCTCTCCTCCTGCTTCCCTCTCTGCAGGGGACACCAGCTCGCTGGAGAGACTTCCATTCAGCCACCATCATTGGAACCAAGATGTATGTTTTTGGAGGCAGAGCTGATCGTTTTGGGCCCTTTCACTCCAACAATGAGATCTACTGCAACCGTATCAAGGTCTTTGATACCGAGACAAACTCCTGGCTGGACTCCCCTCCCACCCCCGTGCTGCCCGAGGGCCGGCGCAGCCACTCAGCCTGTGAGTGTGGGGCTGCTCAGAGGGGAGGGCAGCTCTGCCTGCCTCACAAGGGGGTGTCTGACCCATGGGGTAGAAATAAGGGGGTACCAGGGCCTGGCTTCTGTGGCAAGCTGCTTGCCCACTGGAGCCTGCAGCACTGCAGGTGGATAACCGGGGCCGCTGCGCTTTGTGTTTGATGTTGGCACTGGGCTCCACCTTGGGTAGCACACTGAGACCTTACACTGCCAAGTGTCAGGGGTTGCATTTAGGCTGGAGGAATCCCTTCTGTCTTGCCTGTGGGCCAAGCTCCAGGAAGCTGGGGTCAGGTTGGTGTGGTTTGCCAGCAGTTCCTAGTGATGCCTGAGTTTGACAGCAGAGTTCAGCTGCTGCTGTGACCCACGTCCACGCTGCAGCATCTGAGAGCATCCCAAGCTGCCACCAAGCCTTCCACCCTACAGCAGCACCCACCATCTGTCTGAGGGACTGAATAACGACACCCTAGAAGGAAAGGAAGCCATCCAGAGGGATCTTGCCAGGCTGGGAAGGTGGGAACCTCATGAGGTTCAGCACTGCCAAGTGTCAGGGGCTGCACTTGGGCTGGAGGAATCCCAGCCAGAGATACAGGCTGGGAGAAGAGCTCCTGGAGAGCAGCCCTGCTGAGAAGGACCTGGGGGTTCTGGTGGGGGAGAGACTGAACATGAGGCAGCAGTGGCTCTGGCAGCTCGCAAGGCCAATGGGATCCTGGGCTCCATCAGCAGAGGGGTGGCAGCAGGGACAGGGAGCTGATTGTCCCTCTCTGCTCTGCCCTGGGGAGGCCCCAGCTGGAGTCCTGTGTCCAGAGCTGGGGCCCCCAATACAAGAGAGATGTGGAACTGTTGGAGAGGGGTCAGAGGAGCCACGAGGATGATGAGAGGGCTGGAGCAGCTGCCCTACAAAGAGAGGCTGAGGGAGCTGGGCTGGGTCAGCCTGGAGAAGAGAAGGCTGTGGGGGGACCTCATTGCAGCCTGCCAGTCCCTGAAGGGAGCTGATAAGCAGGAGGGGATTCAGCTTTTTAAAAGGGCAGATAATGGCAGGACAAGGGGGGTGGATTAAAACTAAAGGCAGGAAGGGTTAGATTAGATATTAGGGGGAAGTTCTTTCCAGAGAGAGTGGTGAGGGGCTGGAACAGGCTGCCCAGAGAAGTAGTGGATGCCCCATCCCTGGGGGTGTTCAAGGCCAGGTTGGATGGGGCCCTGGGCAACCTTGTGTAGCTCCAGGCCTGAGGTTGGTGTCCCTGCCTGTGGCAGGGGGGTTGGAGCTCTCTGACCCTTGGGGTCCCTTCCAACCCAGGCCATTCTATGATACCTGTGCTTCCTCCCCACAGTCAGCTACAATGGGGAGCTCTATGTATTTGGTGGCTACAACGCACGCCTGAACAGACACTTCCATGACCTCTGGAAATTCAATCCAGGTATTTATGCTTTTCTCATCTGTGGTGATAGTTCCCAAGGCCCTCAAGTGTCTGAGTGCTTGGGTGAGAGCATTCTCCAAAAGTAAGGAGCATGCCTGGGGGAAAACTGCTCTTCCACCAGGGTTGATGGGAACTTGATGCTGTGCTTGGGACCTCTGCTCCTCCTCAGGCTCTCTCCAAATCTCAATTAGAAAGGGGAAAAGGAAGTGTTGAGGAAAGGCAGGGCTAATCAAAGGGTGGTTGGCAAAACCTTATTGTCATCTGAAGTATTCAGAAGTGTTGTCAGAAAGATACAGGGAAACAATGGGGTTTGGAGGAGCAAGAGATCCTGGCTGGGGAAACAGCTCAGCTGGAGCTGCAGCATCACTCTCTTGGACCAGCTGAAACTGTGGAGCAGAAGGGGTGGTTCTTGAGCTGGTACCCTGAGTATGAATCAACCATAACCTGGTTTGGGGTTCTTGGACACGTTTTGCAGTCCATTAGACTGATTCATTTGCCTTTTGATTGCTAACAGCTTGGCATAGCAGAGTTCCCAGCCACCCTGCTGCTCCCCAAGCTGCTCTATCTAGCATGAGAGCTCCTGGAGGTACCAGTGCTGTGCTTGAGTGTCTAACCAGCCCCCCTAAGCATCCTCGCTCCCACAGCCCGGCTGTGGCTCCCTGCAGCCACAGCGCCTACCGGCAGATGGAGCCGGCTCCCGGGGTTCTCCCCCCAAAAAACCGCCCGGCAAGGAGCCTGCCTGCCGCTCCCGGAGCTCTGCCCCGCTCGGGCTTGGCAAGGGAGAGGCCTCGGCGTGCAGCTCCTGGCTCAGCAGGCAGCGCTGCGCGGCCCTGCCTGCCATCCCAGGGATGCTTGGGGAGAAGCGCATCGCTGGGCTGCTGAGGAGGTGGCTGGGCAGAGAGGGGGGTGTGGGGGGGGAGTGTGGGCTTCATAGCTTTGCTGGGCTCTCTTTAAATCCTAGAGCCTGCTTCTGTCTTGGGCCAGGCCCTTGTGACCAGCTGGTGCACTGTTTTCTGCTCCTTAGTTTCCCTGTCTTGGAGGAAGATTGAACCCAAGGGGAAGGGCCCGTGTCCCCGGCGCCGGCAGTGCTGCTGCAGAGTGGGGGACAAAATCATTCTCTTTGGAGGCACCAGGTGGGTTGTGTGGGCTGAGAGACTCTGAGAGAGGCCTTGCTGTTCCCTTCAGTGTGGTGTCTCTTCATGCTCTGCCCCAGGAAGCTGGCAGAGGCACGTGGCCATTGTCATTCCAGAGAGCCAAGGGCTCTCTGGAAAAAGACCAAGGGAGAAACTGAAGATGGGCATCTAAGGTTGTAAAGAACCTACTGAGAAACCTTCTTGTACAAGTAGAGGATGCAATGTGCTGCTCAGGAGGGGTTGTGCCAGCAGTCAAGCTTTCCATGAAAGAGATGGTGGTGAGGAGGGAGGAGATCCTGCCATCAGAAGAACCAGTATCCTAGCCTGCAGTGATGTAGCGGACCTCAGAGTGACCTGTCCTCCTCTGTGTGCTGCCCTGCTGCTCTCACCAGTGTCTCCTTCATGGGCAACTGCAGTGTCTGCCAAGCTGCAGTCTGCTCAGGAAGGACCTGTTTGAGCAGCCCATACACCCAACAAGGTGATGGTCCCTTCTGGTCCTTAGCAAAGTTTCCACTCACAGAAGGGACCTGGTGTTAGGAATTTAGCTGTCAAACACTGGAAGCAATACTGGCAGGGTGCAGGGCAGCTGGATGTGGCCAAGAGCCTTAACAGCTGCTAAAAGAAAGGAAGTGGCCCATCAACAGGACATGCTCTGTTCTGTCTGGAATGACAAATTGCAGCTCTGGAGCACAGGCCTGTTTGCCAGCATCTACCCTGCAGAGACATCTGAAGTGCTTTCAGGTCTCCACACAGTTTTGTTGAAAGCTTTTATCATAGAATCATAGGATTGCC
>VZTU01006570.1:0-62371 GCA_013400835.1 Zapornia atra
TAGTTTTGGGTTTTGTTTTTTTTCTTGTCTACAAGTGAGTGGGTTAAAAACATCCCAGATAATGAAGTTGACAAGGTGAAGCCCATGCTATCTCCCTGCCTGAACAGGTTTCATTCGATAGCATTTGTAAAGATCAACTTGCCTTTTCAACTTCATTTTCTGTCACTAGAATAAACTGAGATGTTTTGTGTGACACATCAACTTAAAAATCTTGATCCTTATTTTCCTTAATCTGATTTAACACATCCTTCTGAGTATAAGCATGATAAATATAATTTCTCTGGACCCTGTTGTCTTCATCTAAAACATGAAGATGTAACAATATGGACATTTTTAATTGTCTACATCCTATGCAGAAAAGGATATCTTCTAGATACACCATTCAGTACCTGTCCTCACCTGAATCCCACTGAACTTGAATGAATAATGTTAATACCTGTTAACTTCTTACACAGCAAGGGGTTTCCTCTTTGTTGTAAGTTATTAGCAGAACCTTGTATAAACATAACCAAACCCCCTTATTACATACATACCAGAGAGAGGAGAAAAGCTTGATCTAATTATAAAAAGAAATCTCAACACTTTCATCAGCCAGTGATGACTAAGAAGGCATCTTGGCACAATTAAAAGGGAAATTCAGTATAGCTACATCTATAATTGAGCATACTGCCTCATTTTTGGAAAACACTGTACTACTGAATTTGTGTAACAGACTGAGAAGCAATTCCAGATTCAAGGGGAAAATAATGAGCCTCTTTAGCAACAAATAATACAAGAGCAAACCATATTTTTTTAATCTAGAAAATAAATACGTAAACAAATAAACAGATTAAACCCAGAAAGAGACCTAGAAATGTTAATGTCCTCTACTCAAACATATGAAGATATCACTAGTAGCAGCAACTCGAGTGGAGCTTGTCTCATTACAGAATAACAAAGTTTCATCATTGGATTCCTTGTGCCCAGTTACTCCCAGTTCAATTTCAAGAAACAGGGGAAGGTAACACATCCATATACAGTTATCAGCTTGATACAAAAGAGCTTTCCCCCCCCCAGCATATCAGTAATATTTCATGAATTTAAACAAGGCTTAGAACCTGAGCTAGATCCAGATCTGCAACTGTGCACAGGCTTAACTCTTATTTTTTTCCATGCTGCATGCATTTATGCAGCAACAGGTAAGAGGCACTCCAGTTGTACTGTTTACACATACAGGTTGTTACAGATGGGAACTTGCTGAAAAAAATTAAATACTGTTCAAGCAATTTCTCTTGTGCCTTTTATTATGAAGGCATAGAAAGGGCTTCTTCCACCACTGTGCCTCTTGTCCATTACCTCCTTGCATTCATTTCTTTTCAGGCTGGGACAACACTTCCTCAATATATCTATTTTTGAAGGGCTTCTCACTAGGTGAGTGGGAATACTGGCAGAGATAATTTTGCCTTAGTCAGTCAGGTGGATTCCATCCCTGTCCCTGCTCAACAGTAATTAGCATGTACCAATGAGAACAGAACAGTCTGACCAAATTAAAATTTAATTTTAGCACAGAACTACTAAAGATTTAGTGGTTCAAGGTACTGAATGTTTAGTCTAAAGAACTTTGCAGCCTCTAAGTCAAAAAAGAAAACCACAGTTGATTGCAACACTAGTCTGCTCTGAATTGTAGTCTGATTTCCTTTTTTTTTTCCCCAGTTTATCTCCTCTTAGCATATTTAACATAATAGGAACACAAAGGAATAGAAATTAATTTATTTCCTTCAGAATCCAGGACTAATGGTGGAGGGGAAGTAAGGGTTAGGGAACAGAGACTTGCTACAATTTATTGCAAGTTATTGATAAACAGCTCCATATTTTCAGTTTGTTATATTTTCATAAAAGCACTCAGATTTATAAGATTAGGCAGCACATGCACCTATATTTCACTGAGCAAGTTACCCAACAGAGAGACACAAGAGATGGTTCCATGTATGAAGTTCCCAGTAGTCAAACTTTTACATTAACAAAGAGTGAGCTGAAATAAAACCTCACTGGAATATCCTTCAATCTATAATTAGAAGGATTCACTTCCAGATTATGGAGTATTCTTTGAATGATCTTCAGGATGAAAGCATAGGTAATATTGTGGACAGCCACTATTACACTGCAACTGTTGGTGGCACATACAGAAGAGGGCTGTATTTAATTGGAAATCCTTAAATATCTAACAAAAAGAACACTAGGTGCTCAAATTTCAGCATGATAGTTTACACTAATTTGTGTGAGAACATGATAGGGATGTTTTGTCCTCATTTTTGGCAGTTTTTTTGGTGTTTGGGATAGGAACAACATCTTTGAGTTAACAGTACTCATGCAAGTAACATTGTTCTTCTATGGTCAGTCTACTTGTCTTCAGTATTTTCTGTAATAAGAGAGCTATTAATTTCTGTATAGGTGTATTGGGTGCATCTGGCAATGGCAGGGCTGGATTTTGCTGGAAGAGGTCAGGGGCTGCCCCATGATAGACACAGCTGGCTGACACAGCTCCACAACAGGCCCATTGCAGACCAAACATAAGCCATTCAGCCAAGTCTGTGGTGCCTCTGTAAACATGTATAAGAGAGGGAATTAAAAAAATAAGAAATCAAAACACCACAACAACACACATTTTAAAAAATTAATCACCAGAGAGAGGAGGGGGGAACAAAAGGAGTGAAAAATCAAAGTGGGATCACCAGTATCAGAGAGAGGAAGAGCTGCTCTATGGTGCCAGAGTTGGCATGTCCTGTAGCTGGTGGAAGGGTCAATGCCAGACAAAGTATTCACTGCAGCCCATAGAGAACCCCATGATGAGCAAATCACAGAATGTTAAGGGTTGGAAGGGACCTCTAGAGATCTAGTCCAACCCCCCAGTCAGGACCTGCAGCATGTAGAGAGTTCACAGGGGAGCTGAACAGCCTTTTTCTGACAGGACCACAACCTGTTGAAAATACCTCGCTGTTCATGATGTGGACAGCAGGACATGGGGAGAGCCCAAGCTGGAGCAGGGAAAAAGCAACAGAGGGGAGTAAGAAAATAAAAATCCTATTTGCAGACCATATAACCAACATTCTTTGTTTCTCACTACCTGAATCTATTTTGATTTGCAATAAATTGTTTTTTCCCCCATTCAAGTCTTTTTTTCCCCACAATAGCAATCAGTAACAATCTCCTTGTCTTTATTTTGGCCCACAAGCTCTCATTGTATTTTCCCCCTGCCCTCCTGAGGACAGGAACTGATTCCCTCTGTACAACCCAAATATATTTATTAATTTAAGTGCTGGTGGATTTGTTTCAGTAACCTTTTACACAGCATCTATTTCATAAACAGAGATGTTTTATTTAGGAAGGATGCCACAGTTCAGAAAGAAGAAAAGTTAACGTGCATAAATACAAAGCTACTAAGCAAAGGGTTCAGATTATTTTGCACAGCAATATAATTTGGCAGCTTATCCCTCAAGCACTTCCAAACAAGCACCCTTGACCTTTCAGCAAGACACTGAATCACCACTAATTCAGCCATCTCTTGAGGGTGTATACCTATGGCCAGGTTTTTATAATCTGTCTTCAGAAAACAGCTGTGAACTTTGTGGTTCCCATTCTCCTTCTGACTCTCAATCCAGGTTAAATTACAACTGGCATTTGTAGGTGATGTTTTTCTAATGCTTCCTGGCAAAGAGAGATGCCTTTGGCTGCTTTATTACCTGCCTCTATGGAAAGTTGAACTTTTCAGCTTTTTCATGGTTTCCTTAAAAGCTATATGAAAAACCACCCACCAGAGTCACCTGGAAACCTTGCAATAATAATTTCTTTTTCTTTCAGTGAGTATCTACTTCATTAAGATGAAGACATCCTCTCAAGAAACTGCAGTTGTCTAACATTTTTAGAAGGCATAGAATAAAACTGCAGATGTTTCACAGTTAAACTCACCCCCCCCTTTTTTTTTTTTTAAATGAAGCAGACCCTTGAAAATTGAATTTGTTTTTAATTCATTCACCTATTTGCTTCTAAACTGATTAGTATAGAAGTCTGTTCAAAACAGAATAGTTTTTCTACTCAGTGAGGGGAACTAGTTTGGACAAGATTACTTCACAGCTCAGCAGTAGCCCAGAAATCCAACCTAGAGCAAAAAAATGTTTTGGGATTCTACTCCTTGGCTTCCACATTTAAAAACTGCTTAACAACTTCCTTGCAAAGAGATTAAATATCTACCACCAAAACAACAATAAGGATCTATTGACTCTTTCATGATTAGCACTCTGGAGAAAAAGCTAGATTTTAGCCCTGTATACCCTGCCCAAACCTCTGATCCACATAGCAGAAATAAGTAGTAGAGTACCTGGGCTAGAAGCCAAAACACTGCTTTGGTATGTTCCATGACTCCACATGACATGATTCAAGAATCTATACAATACACACCAGCATTAGATCACTCTTCTACAGGGTTGAAACCAGGGAACTCTTCTACAGTGATTGCTGGGACACTCCAGGAGATAGTCAGGACTTTGCCTGATTTACCATATTGTTTCTAGTTAATATGCAGGAGAAGAAACAGGCCTGCCAAGGGTATTTAATGAATGCTACATATTGAAATGAATCCATAAAAAACATGCTCAAGCACCCAACACCATGATAGTTTGCATTATCAAGTAACATCATGTTGATGCTAGGTAGTACTTTCATCTCAGTAAAACAAGGAAGATTTTTTTAACATACCATTCAAGGACAATTTACCTTAAAAATACCCTAAAACTCTGTACAAAGTCCACAGCTATATATTAAGGACACATTAAATCACAGATTATTCTTGAGAGCATGCTAAAATTCCTATTTCTGCCAGCTTCTTGTCTTCTGTCATTCCTGATTACTGATGCAATGTGTGTCAATGTTCAATAATGACTGCTGAAGTAGTCATGCTTGATGGCTTAGGATGTCATAATCAAAGTACAAGCTTTATTAATCCCCTCATCAATAGAAGCCACAGGGTGTCTGTCACACTTCATTTATATGTGCCAGGAGTAAATAAACCTTAGCAAATGAAAACTGTGTTTATAAATACGGACAGATGTCAAGTGGTTTACATAGTTACCAGTGCTGGTATTTCCCATTAAAGGTTTCCAGGCTCCATAAAAAGCTGACAAAGCCATACTCAAAGATTTCTATATTTATAGAGATATTGGTAAACAAATGAAATAAAAATACTACTAAATTAATGGCCAAGTAGGAAGATATTTGTATCTCAGTCTGCCTCAACATTTACAAGCTATCCAGCCAGCAACTGGCTGACAGGCCAAACTGTAATGCTTGAGAATCTTAATTTTTTTCCAACAAGCAGCACAATCTGTAGACCTACCTATGAGTTAAACCAGCATGCACTTTCTTGAGTTTAGGTACTCAGAGAGAGATGGAAGATGCTCTGCCCAGATATACATTGTGCATCTTCACACCAAACATTTTGACTTGGCAAGTAATAGTTACCATTACTTTAACAGCACCAAAGTTCACTGAGATACAGAGCATTATACTGACAGAAAAATGATTATTAGCTCACTTCACACATGGGAAGTTGAAGACTAGGGGATACTGTTGTGGTTTACTCCAGCCAGTAGCAAAAGCCACCACACAGCCGTTAGCTCACTCCACACTCAGTTCAACACAACAGAAAAGGGAATAAGAATAGCAATAACATAATATATAGCACAAGTGGTGCACAGCAGAATTTCTCACCAACCACTAATTAATGTCCAGCTAGTTCCTGGGCTGCAACCAGCCCCAGCTAGCTTCCCCCAGTATGACACCATATGCTATGGAACATTGCTTTGGCCAGTTCAAGTCAGTTGCCCTGACTTGGCCCCCCTCCCAGCTTCTTGTGCACCTCTTTCAGAAGGCTCATGTCCCCCCACTGGCTGGACCTGGGAAGCTGAAGAGTCCTTGAATTTATTGTAAAAAACTGCTTAACAATAACTAAACATCAGTGTGCTATCAACATCATTTTCATACTAAATCCAAACCACAGCACTGTATCAGCTACTAGGAAGAAAATTAACACTTTTCCAACCAAAATCGGTACACAGACAATACTATTTGCTCAAACACATAAATTTTGCTTGATTTGACCTTTGAAAAGCCTGTAGAAATCACAGGGTCTTCACAGTTACAAGTGATATAGTGATAAAAACAGAAGTCAAAAGTCAATGCAATTGAATGTTTATAAGGTAGGGCACATAGGAAGATAACCACAATTTAATCTACACAACAATGCCTCAACTTTACCACTCAAGAATGAGACTCAGGAGTTAAATAGATTGTTCTACTGAAAAATGTGATCCCAGTAATGGTCAAAAAGCAAACCAATCACTATTCACTGATAATATATTTACAAAGAAACAGAGCACAAAAGGGGAGATGTAATAATGCCACCATACAAACCTACAGAACACTTTTGGTCTACCTGCTGTGACATCTCTTATTCTCCCATGAAAAACAAATAGTGAAAATGAAGCTACAAAGAAGAATGGTATGGATGATCAGCAATGGGAAATGACTGCCATGGAATGGAGAATGAAATAAAATAGAAACTTTTAGCATGAAAAGAAATAACTGACAGAAAAGCAAGACACAGATTTAAAAAAACAAGTATCACAAATGGTCTTGGAAAAAGGTGATTTCTCTTCCTCCCTCAACCACCCCCCATGTAAGAACAGAACAAGAAGGCTGTGGATGCTGAAAGTCTAGAAGATTCAAGTCTTACAAGCAAACACTGAAGTATAACCCATCCAGACTTAACATAAAAATAGGAAAGTCTGTTATCCACAGTATCTAGAGACCAGGAACATATTTAGAAAGAGTCTACCCTATTCCTGTTCTAACATTTTCCACTGGGAAATCACTGCTAGCACCTGCCTGAGAAAGATTGACTAGGGGAATGTGTAGTTTAAGGAAGTAAGATTATTCTTATCTTTTCACATGGATTAAAATTCAGATTCTTTCTGCAGGTTTCTTTAGATAATCCCTGTTAATGTTAAAGGAAGGAAAAAAAGATCATAGAATCATAGAATGGTCTGGGTTGGAAGGGACCCCAAGGATCATAGAGCTCCAACCCCCCTGCCACAGGCAGGGCCACCAACCTCAGGCCTGGAGCTACACAAGGTTGCCCAGGGCCCCATCCAACCTTGTCTTGAACACTTCCAGGGACAGGGCATCCACTACTTCTCTGGGCAGCCTGTTCCAGCCCCTCACCACTCTTTCTGTAAAAAACTTCCCCCTAATATCTAATCTAAACCTTCCCTCCTTTAGCTTTAGTCCATTCCCCCTTGTCCTGCCATTGTCTATCCTTTTAAAAAGTTGAATCCCCTCCTGCTTATAAGCTCCCTTCAGGCACTGGCAGGCTGCAATGAGGTCCCCCCGCAGCCTTCTCTTCTCCAGGCTGAACCAGCCCAGCTCCCTCAGCCTCTCTTTGTAGGGCAGGTGCTCCAGTCCTCTATTCGTCCTCGTGGCTCCTCTGAACCCTCTCCAACAGTTCCACATCTTTCTTGTATTGGGGGCCCCAGCTCTGGACACAGGACTCCAGATGGGGCCTCACGAGGGCAGAGCAGAGAGGGACAATCCCCTCCCTGTCCCTGCTGCCACCCCTCTGCTGATGGAGCCCAGGATCCCATTGGCCTTGCGAGCTGCAAGAGCCACTGCTGGCTCATGTGAAGTCTCTCACCCACCAGAATCCCCAAGTGCTTCTCAGCAGGGCTGCTCTCCAGCAGCTCTTCTCCCAGTCTGTATCTATGGCTGGGATTCTTCTGACCCAACTGCAACCCCTGACACTTGGCAGTGTTGAACCTCATTAGGTTCCCTTGGGCCCACCTTTCCTAACTCTTTCTAGAGAATTTCTCCATAGCAACTCAATTCCACAAATTCTCTCGAAAATCACTCTGGACAGCAAATTTAACACAATCTGAGTTCAGCAAGAATCACTTGAAGAAAACATTCTACTGAGGTTTCTCTGTGTATGCAAATTCTAGATCGAACATAGTACAGTGCTGGCAAAACATTTCTTCATCCACCAGAGAATTAAATCTTTATTCTCTTTCATAAATGCATTTGTTTCTCTCCCCCTTTAAACATGCAGAAGTATGCTTCTTCTGGTTTAGGTTAAAAAAAGGTAAAAAGGGCTCTAGCTTTAAAATAAATGCAGCTAATTGTGCCTGTCTTGTCTCTCAGGAAACTCCTTGAGCATATAGTCTTTTTCCCTTCAGTTATATCCACAACAATGAGGAAAAGACAGCACATAGACAAACAATAATGACAAGCTCACTTATAACAACACAATCAAGAACTTCAAACAACTCCAGCAGGGACAGGGAGGGGATTGTCCCTCTCTGCTCTGCCCTCGGGAGGCCCCATCTGGAGTCCTGTGTCCAGAGCTGGGGCCCCCAATACAAGAAAGATGTGGAACTGTTAGAGAGGGTTCAGAGGAGCCACAAGGATGATTAGAGGGCTGGAGCACCTGCCCTACAAAGAGAGGCTGAGGGAGCTGGGCTTGTTCAGCCTGGAGAAGAGAAGGCGGCGGGGGGACCTCATTGCAGCCTGCCAGTCCCTGAAGGGAGCTCATAAGCAGGAGGGGATTCAACTTGTTAAAAGGATAGACAATAGCAGGACAAGGGGGAATGGATTAAAACTAAAGGAGGGAAGGGTTAGATTAGATCTTAGGGGGAAGTTTTTTTACAGAGAGAGTGGTGAGGGGCTGGAACAGGCTGCCCAGAGAAGTAGTGGATGCCTCATCCCTGGAGGTGTTCAAGGCCAGGTTGGATGGGGCCCTGGGCAACCTTGTGTAGATCCAGGCCTGGAGGTTGGTGGCCTTGCCTGTGGCAGGGGGGTTGGAGCTCTATGATCCATGGGGTCCCTTCCAACCCAGACCATTCTATGATTCAAAACAGTTGTTCCCTCTGCTGATATTAAAACAGAACATGGCAGCAATCTTAAAACTGGTATGCTAGTGTTCAAAATCAAAATTAAGATCTTTAATACAATTAGATGTCCCCACATTGCTTCTGGTTGAAAAACAGGGCAGAGAGGGCAAAGAACAACCTAACAGTGAAGAACAGGAAGAGAAATAGACAAAGAAAAGAAGAAAAACACAGGGATGGAAGGCAGCTCTGCAGAATGGATCAATATAACCTCATGAAATCAGAGTCCTGTCATGTTACATTAACATCTGAGTGCTCAGTCTACAATTTGCTAGAGAAAGCAGGACACAGCAAAAAAGAACCCTGGCAGATCAAGGAGGGAGGTAATTCAGTAGCTTTCCAACATAAACTGTGTCACCTGTTACTATGCCAAGGCATAAACTATACTACAACATATTGCTGGAGTTTCTTTGGACCAGAGCTCTGCCCAAGACTCCAGTTAGTATATGCAAAACGTTCCTTGTGAAAAGGGGCAGGCTGCAAGTCGAAATGTATTTGCCAGAAGCTCAGATTAAATCAATTAACATTGAATATGACTACTTTATCCTCTAGAGGAATCACAGGTATTCTTAGCCAGAAGAATGAGAAGCAATTCCTGATGGCAAGGAAAATATCATTAACATACCTTCAGGTACAATAAAGCCATATATGAAGTAACTGGGAAAGAATGACCTTAAATTAATAAAAATAAGCCACAAAAATAATACATACCTCTATGAATACACACTGTTAAATTTAGGCATGCAGGACCAAGTCACAGCTCAAAATCTGGTCTTATTTATTGGAAACACTACACCTTTTTTATTTGATATACTCCAGTGGGATTGTGTCTCACTGTCCAGTACTTCTAGCAAAGCTCAAGAAAGTGTTTTCTGGTGCCAGTCTTAGAATTTTTTGTAAGCTTTGTGCTGAGGTTGCAAGGCCAAGCTTCTCAGGTGTGCTTCATCTGAACTTGATTTCAGCTGCCTCCTGCAGATTTGTTTCACCTGGTTTAGCTGTAACAGCAATTTTTCTAATTGAGCAGGTGTCTACCACTGGATTGTTTTACACTTATCTTTGCATGTTATCACCATGTTTTTTCAATCCTCACATTATTGTGTTGGATAAAGAAATAGGGGCCCAGTAGATAACAGAGGCCTCGAGATACTCAATGAAGTATAGAGGGATGCAAGCACAGGCTGACAGCAATTGAGACACAAGCTTAACACTGGAGACCCAATGCCTAGGAACAACTCTCAACAGTGGTTAAAGAAACACAGAACTAGAAAAATGGGTTTAGGGGTAGCAACAGGATAAAATAGCATATGACATATATAAAAAGCATCAACTTTGGATATAACATTGTGCTGCAGACAGACAAGGAAACAGCAAGGTAGAAAAGCATGTCAGCCAATGTATAAAAAGCCACATGCATATAAAGACTGAGAGATAAAAAAAAAGATCAACACCACATTCTGCTCAGTGAAGAACTCCAAACACTGATGGTTTGCTCTAACACCTCCACTACAAACACCAGAATCAAACTGCTGATCTTTGGACCTGGTGAATCAGGGCAAGGAGGCACATACTAGGAGAAGGGGTATAAAGACACAAAATGCAGACCAGACCATTCTGTGATCCTATTCTACACTCCTTGTGTAGCAGTTAATAATCTTGATTAGTTACTTAGAGCAACAGTTGTAAACTATCCTCAATGATGGCTCATATTTCAGAGCCATTTATTTCACAATTAGCCTCACCAGCACCTAATTAAGTCCTGCTGTATCAAAGAGTCAAGAGCTATTTATAAGCCAATATCGATGTTATATTCTGACACCTGCAGTTGAAGTAAAATAAAAATACATTTTTACTAGAATGCACTGGGAAGAAGCAATCAGTTCAGGAAATGTGACATAATAAACAAGCTTTTTGACCTTTATACTGCACTAACCTGTTTCTATAAACACAGTGAAGTACAATTTCTAAAATAGTCTATGAAGTTTTGTTTAAAGTGACTGCTGTTAACAAATATGAAATAGCTACATTTCATAAGTCAAATACAAAGATTTTAGCTTGCTGAGAACCAAGGAAACAACCATTGTTAAAATATTTTCATCTTACAGTAATGAACAGAAAAGATTAGGAAAAAGCTAAAACATTTCCAGTCAAGTTTTCATTTTAACAATTACTCTTGCATTCTTTCCCTGCATTCACATTCATCCCATGCCTGCAAGGTATTAAACCTGTACTTCTTATGTCTTTAAAGAGGAGGGGAAAAAATACCCCAACCCATTAAAGACTGCATGCCTTCAAAAAATAAAATGATCTAGTTTAGGTGGCTTCTGCAACTGTTATAATGTTGCTTTTTTGCAACTACCAAAAATTCTGCCATTCACATTCAGTCTTTTCCTAAAGCACTACTGTGACACTGCATTTTATGCCAGGTTCACAGTCTCAGATTGCATTATCCCAAACCCTTTGTATTCAGCAGATTGAAAAACAATGTCTCCTTTTTAACACCTCCTTAACAGATAGGGGTTTTTTATACCATACATAAAAATTCTCAGCCATTTCCACAGCAATTATACTTCAAATTTGTTATTTCCTTAACAATGCTATTTTGGACATAAAT
The DNA here is from genome assembly GCA_013400835.1 of Zapornia atra. Classification (NCBI taxonomy): domain Eukaryota; kingdom Metazoa; phylum Chordata; class Aves; order Gruiformes; family Rallidae; genus Zapornia; species Zapornia atra. Next base: position 11,584 of record VZTU01006570.1, read on the forward strand.
GCCTGTACCACATAAACCACCAAACAGAAGCTGCTTTTTAATCATAGCCACATGTCCAAATACTTTTCATTGTCCAAGTGGTAGTTTCTCTGACAAAGCAATGATATTTATAATCCTCTGGTTGTCCTATTAACAAGATGCTAGATGAAGCATTAAAAACACAAAGTGTATTTTAAATGGACATGAAAAGACTTACCCCATCACGAAGCACAAAGGGCAGAGCTGTTCCATGAGAGGGGACAGAACCAGGATCCAAGGGCAAACCCATAGGGCCCAAGCAGGGCATCATGGGGATCTGCCAACAGCTCCCCAACAGCTCAGGGAGGGAGCAATCCAAGTTGGGGTTGCAACGTGGGTCTGAAGCCCACCCAAAACACAGTAGCTAGACACAAGGATGAAGAAAAACCCAGCTATGGCGTAGCTCTAAGAAAGACTGAGCACCAGGGCAAAAGCTTAAATGGAGCTCCTGGCTGAGGGTGGGGCAGCCCAAGTGAGGCTCATCAAGGCAATTAGTGACCTCAAGCTCCCTGATTTACTAACTCCAGGGCTAAAAACACTTTCACCTGTAGCTGCACTTTGGTTTGCTTTTAACAAGAACAGAGGAGGGTCTTCTCCTCACAAAACTTCTGCATTAATAGAAATTGTGTTCATGAATCAAAATAAAACTTTACCTCACACCTGCCAAGATCATACTACATCTTCAGTGAATAACTGTGTGAAATCATTACTGACACAAGCATCCTCAATAAAGCATTACTTCTTCAAAGCATTTTGCCTGGGATATTTTAATTAGGATGTAATTCAAAAATTGGATAAATATTTCCAAGTTCTATTATAAATTCACTAGGGCCATAAACCACTTATTTCTTTAGTTGTTAACTGTAGAACTTTAAGTAGCTTTTTGGGGAATCACAGACATTTTTTCTGGGAAAAAAGTGTCTTTCAAAAGAACCCAAGTGGAGAGCAACTTAGACATCTATTTTTGCAAAATATTTTCCCCATTTTTGTTAAGCAGTGTGCAGAAAGATTTAGAATAGTGACCTAGCCAGTAAGGACTTGACAATATGGGACCTAGGGCTACTACTAGACTTAGTCTACACTGGCTGAACATTGACATGTTGCTATCTCTCTCTGAGTTTCCTCAATTGTAGAAATGGCACTAACTCTACTGTAAAAGCCATTAAAATGTGTTCAGAAGCTTCCATACTGGATGTAAATATAGTCATTATAACCTTAACTATAAATAAGAACATTCTAGACCTACTGAAAGCAGTAACAAGGGCTCAACTAGCTTAAATTAAAGCCAGAATTTCACTTACAAGCTTTTCTATTCCCAGTCAGAAATATACATATGCTTCTGTACAGATTCATCTTGACCAGGTATGTCCAGTCTTAATATTAAATCACAGAAATCTATGAAAATAAAAGAGAGATTTAACTGAAAGTTATGTAGAGTAGTTGTTAGGTCAAAATGCCATTTACAGATGGAAACTTTTCTCTTTGGTGAATATACATATACTGACAGACATTCCTTCATGCAAACTGATATAAATCTTGCACAAAGACAAGAATAATAATGCTGCACAATGTTTCATGGTTTTCATAATGCTGAACAACTCCTGCTCATCCTTGGGTCTCTGTCAATGAAACACAACTACTCCAGTGAAAACGTGAACAAGGAAGAGGGAATTTTACCCCAAATTAAGGTCTTTCTCCCAAAACCTAATTTTTACAAGCTACATTTTCTGACTTCACACTCTTCTCATTAAGAAGCCATGAACTTAGAGCAATGATTTGTATAGAACTTTCAATACGAGTACATTGTTCAAAGAAATACATATGATTTAATTACAATGCTTATCCTTTCCTTAAAAATAAAAAGAAGACTTATTGACAGGAGTTAAAAGATGCTGTTTTCACATAGGTATTATTATATTTTTCCAGGTATTTTGATTACAATTGCATCTTCAGGGCAACATTAATGAGAATCCACACATGAAGAATACAGTAAATCCATCTATATGTGCATATCTAGCATGTTAGTCAGGAGAAACCAGTTTCTGGGACTATCATATTATTTTCCCACTCCCTGACTCCCACTAAAGCTATGAATTTGTTAATTGGTGCAACAGAGGGAATGGGATCACAGACCCCCTCCCCACTTCCCTTTCTGAGAGCAATATATTTCTAGTTTCATGTTTTTGGTAAATACATTGACACCAGTTCTTTCCGAACAGCAAGGAAAGAACTTAAGTCAGCATTGACTTTGCGATGAAGTCAGCTTTTCATTGACCTGTGATTTAATAGGAGCTGATGTTATGTATGTTTGTCTTTCAGAAAGTCAGTTCTTTTCCAGATCTTTGTAAGCAACCTGCATTAAATGTAAGATTTGTGATTCTCTGACTTCCAGCAATACCATTGTAATTAAGAAAATTTCCAAATAGAATTGGTGCTGATTTCAAAGGCAAGCTGCATTTAAGGATAAATTTGCAGATTAGCTGATACAATGAAAATATTTTTAGAAAGAAAGGATGGTTTGATCTGAAAACTCCTTTTCAGTTTTCTGTCCTGCCACTGATCACTTATATGACCATACAAGAATGATCACAGAATCACAGAGTCACAGAATCGTAGGGGTTTGAAGGGACCTCAAGAGATCATCCGGTCCAAGCCCCTGCCAAAGCAGCTCCCTATCTCATATTGCACAGATAGGCATCCAGATGAGTCTTGAATATCTCCAGAGAAGGAGACTCTATTGTTTTCTATATCTTAATTACACGTCTGAAATGGAAATAACAATACTTCCCTACCTCTTCGAATAAAGGGGTAACAGGTAATTAGTGGTGAGGCTTTCATATGCCTCAGCTAGGATCCAAGTTCAGTCTAGATTTCTCACTTTCAATAAGAAATCCAGGAGGTCGCTCAATATCACTCCATCAAAAGGGGAAGCAAACTAGCCATACAACTACATTATCAGAATCTTATTTAGTTAAGCTATCTCACTTGGTTAATTCAACTATACTCATACTAACATGTTTTTCTTTGTATCATAAATACTTCTTTATTTTGCATTTTATAACAACAAAGATTCAGGGATCTCTCTATCAGATACTGCACCCCTATGGTAGACATATCCATTAATTGCTGTAGGGTCTTCAACATGTAGTGTGTTAGAACTAATGAAAAGGTATTCAGAAGCCACAGTTCCCATACTATTATATGTTTAAATAATTGTAGTCTAAATTAATTTAGAAATGGTCCCAGCAATAAAAGCAAGGGCTCTTATCTATACCATATCCTAATGAAGAACATAGTTTGCAGTGAGAACTTTGCAAGATTCCTACCAAACTCAGTGAATGACAGATTGGGTTTTCTATGCATGATACCTTCAGAATACAGATATATGAAGTGTAAACATGAAAGTATGGAGAAGGAGGGATTTCAAGCACTTCATGTTATTCTTTTTTTACAGAAGATTCTTTGCTATAACACTACAGAGGGTACAGTAGACAACATAGACTGATTCATATCAAATTGCAGCAGGACCAAGATCCACACACTAGGCTCCTATGTAGGCTCTAATCTTAAAAACCTACCGGGATACAGGAACAAGCCAAGGGTGAGATTTCAGACCCTGTTTTGTTCTGCAGGTTATTGCAGTGCTACAAAGGGGCTCTACTCTTAGTAGAATGAGTATGATGAAGGGGCTGTCAATGAGATTTGCTCATCTTTTTGTAATAAAAAGTTCTGGGCAGACTGCTGCAAATAATGCCTAAGTGCAGTCTTGGAATCTTTTAGCAGGGAAGGTTAGTAATGAAGTAAAAAAAATATTTACATATGAAAATTTCTGCTAAGTTTTATATGTAACAGGGCATGTATCAAGATGAGTGGTGAGGATAATCACTGTCAAGCAACGGAAAGAAAACAAGGAACAGGAACAGTGAAGGATTGCTACTATACTACAGGTAAAATTAGCTCAAACAACAGTCCCGGCAGGGACAGGGAGGTGATTGTCCCTCTCTACTCTGCCCTCTTGAGGCCCCATCTGGAGTCCTGTGTCCAGAGCTGGGGCCCCCAATACAAGAAAGATGTGGAACTGTTGGAGAGGGTTCAGAGGAGCCACGAGGATGATTAGAGGGCTGGAGCACCTGCCCTACAAAGAGAGGCTGAGGGAGCTGGGCTTGTTCAGCCTGGAGAAGAGAAGGCTGCGGGGGGACCTCATTGCAGCCTTCCAGTGCCTGAAGGGAGCTTATAAGCAGGAGGGGATTCAACTTGTTAAAAGGATAGACAATGGCAGGACACGAGGGAATGGATTAAACCTAAAGGAAGGAAGGTTTAGATTAGATATTAGGGGGAAGTTTTTTACAGAGAGAGTGGTGAGGGGCTGGGACAGGCTGCCCAGAGAAGTAGTGGAAGCCCTGTCCCTGGCAGTGTTCAAGGCCAGGTTGGATGGGGCCCTGGGCAACCTTGTGTAGCTCCAGGCCTGGAGGTTGGTGGCCCTGCCTGTGGCAGGGGGGTTGGAGCTCTATGATCCTTGGGGTCCCTTCCAACCCAGACCATTCTATGATTCTATGATTCTATGATTCTATGATTCTATGAACAGTGCTGTAGAATTAAAAATACTGTGTGCCACTGTGATGACATTCCTGTCCATCATACAAAAAAAAATTATCTGTTTGCACTTTCATTGGCTTTTTTTTTTTTTTAAATAGAATCCCTCTCTGACTGCAGTAGCCCTTAGTGAAAGACTATGGCAGTTAATAGAAGTCCTTTCATTCATTTTAAAATCTATGGGCAGACCTTCTAAAAATAAGAAGTGTAGATTAGAACTGTGCTAATTTGCAGTCCAAACACAGATAGGATACAGAGGCTGTTCTAAACTTTTGTCCCTACACAGACAGGTAAGACTGATGCAGCTGTTCCACCAGCTTACCAAACAGCAGACTCTAGCCAACACACTAGATGAGGAAAACACAGTGATACAAGACATTTGCAGATTTCTTCTCTGCACAATAGTGGAACAAAGACAGGCTGGTCCTGTATCACACTGCATGCACAAGACAAGAATTCAACCACTCAGAGAGGAAGTAAGACTCAAGAGAGTATTAGCATATACAAGCATCACAATGAAAGCTACAGTCCCACTGCACTTTCTGCAATCTACTCATAGAATTTAGAGAAATTATCAAAGGGACACATTTACATACAATATATAGTTTTATCATTTTTCCCTAAAGGAAAAGACAGGAATTCCACAGAGCTCTCTAGGCAATCTCGTGGCATTTCACACGTGTTCATTTCACAGAGGTGACTATGGACCTGGGGGTCCTGGTAGATGACAGGTTGGCCATGAGCCAGCAGTGTGCCCTGGTGGCCAAGAGAGCTAATGGGATCCTGGGATGCATCAGGAAGAGTGTGTCCAGCAGGTTGAAGGAAGTGATCCTCCCCCTCTACGTTGGTCAGGCCCCACCTGGAGTATTGTGTCCAGTTCTGGGCTCCCTGGTATAAAAAAGACAGGGATCTCCTGGAGAGAGTCCAGAGAAGGGTGACAAAGTTGATTAGGGGCCTGCAGCATCTCCCCTATGAGGAAAGGCTGAGTGAGCTGGGGCTGTTCAGCCTGGAAAAAAGAAAACTAAGGGGGGACCTAATTAGTGTTTATAAATATCTTAGACATGGGATGCAGGGGGAATTGGCCAGCCCCTTTTCAGTGTCTGTGGGGACAGGACTAGGGGCAATGGCTGTAAGCTGGAGCACAGGAAGTTCCGCACCAACATGGGGAAGAACTTTTCCCCAGTGAGGGTGAGGGAGCCCTGGGACAGGCTGCCCAGGGGGTGTGGAGTCTCCTTCTCTGGAGAGATTCAAGTCTCGTCTGGACACCAACCTGTGCAATATGAGCTGGGGAGCTGCTTTGGCAGGGGGGTTGGACCCGATGACCTCTTGAGGTCCCTTCCAACCCCTAAGATTCTGTGATTCTGTGATTCTGTGACTCCTCTGCAATTTTAAGCAGAGACCTAGTCAAGTAAATGCTTAATTTGGTATGGAGTCTTTAAACAGTAAAAATCATTTTAGCCCTATGGGAATATTTCCATAAACTTCAAAGGAAACAGAAAAGGAGATCCAAAGCAGATAGGGGAAATGGAGGTCACAGTATAAATAGAACTGTTGTTGTGAAGTAGATAGGACAAGTGTATGAATATACTTTGCTTTTACATTTACTATTTTTAGTTTATTTCCACTTATAAAACAAGTTATGTTGTAATGCTATCTTTAGATGAATCAATATTTACTAAAATAGACTTCCACATATTCTCCTATTACCCCATCAACTTTTCCTTAAAAGGACACTTTTATTAATTAAATTAAGCAATGTACTGAAATGCTATTTATAGGCAACTGCTACTAAAATTAAACACATATATTACAGGGAGGTTCCTCTTGTGTCTTCTGCATTTACCCAGCTCGGGGTTATTCACTCTGATCTACTAAATGAAATTTTGAATATAAACCACTCAAGTCATACTTCCTATGGTGAAAATTATAAAACACATCATAGAATCATAGAATCATAGAATCATAGAATCATAGAATGGTCTGGGTTGGAAGGGACCCAAGGATCGTAGAGCTCCAAGCCCCCTGCCACAGGCAGGGACACCAACCTCCAGGCCTGGATCTACACAAGGTTGCCCAGGGCCCCATCCAACCTGGCCTTGAACACTTCCAGGGACGGGGCATCCACTACTTCTCTGGGCAGCCTGTTCCAGCCCCTCACCACTCTCTCTGTAAAAAACTTCCCCCTAATATCTAATCTAAACCTTCCTTCCTTTAGCTTTAATCCATTCCCCCTTCTCCTGCCATTATCTGCTCTTTTAAAAAGAGAACTTCCTAGAGAAGTAGAGAACATCCTAGAGAACTTGATTACAAGGCTAGATACAATGTGATTTCCAAAGAGAAAAGCTCTACCCAGAAATACTGCGTTGTGAGATGGAACCGGTGCATCTAAAGACAGAAGCAGAGACTCATGTGTCTTACTGCTACAAGGCAAAAATGTATATCCCCTTCAGCCCTGAAACAGCCACTGTCTGACGTGATTCTGCTTAAGGTTTTGGCATCTGTAGAACACATTCTCAAGTAATCCCTAGAATTATTACAGTCAACTCTGCCTAGAATAGTACCGTACCAGGCAGGGTTTTAGCTTTATTGGACACAGGGGATGTTTCTAGCAGCTTCTCATGGAAGTCAGTCCTGTAAGCCCCCCTCCTGTTACCAAAGCCTTGCCACAAAAACTCAATACAACTGCAGAAGGGCAGATGTAGTCATTCCAGCCACCTTTCACACAAGGAGCAACGTAACCACGTAAGTTGAGAAGAGGACTGAGGAAACATTGATCCCAGATGGAGGCAATAGTTGCCCAGAACTGTACACCAAGAAATGTAGGACTGAAAAAAGGTGGAGCTAAGATATTTTGCTTGCTTCTGCACTGAGAATTCCCTTTGATAGGTAACTCAGATTTTCCTCTGCAGAGGGTAATTCCCTTGGCACTGCACAAGGAGTTTAGCCATTTGTCTCCAACTGAGAATTTTAACCAAAAGCAGACAGCGTGGAGAACAGAGCTGTTCCAATGATCTCTATTGTCTTGCCTACATCCCTGGATGCCATGTGCTTATTTATATACTCTGGGTAGCTCTGTTTTTTCCCATGTCTTCATGGACAGGGTGCATTCTGTCCCTATTTTCAAGAACGTTGTAGATTCTGAGGCTCCAAAATGTACTGGAATCCTCCTAGGCAAGATACTTTTCCTGTAGATAGAGTTGCTACAAGCAACTGTATGTTGTGCTTTACTTTACCTTGTAATTTCTGAATTAACCATGTCTATTCTTATGCTGCCTTAAACCAGAGACAGGTAACTTACCCGTCTTCTAAGTATTCTTAGCATAATACTAAATAGTTTTCTTCCTTTTCCTTAGACTTTATTTCTCCTTTCCTTTTGTACCAAAACCTTGAGAAGATACTAACTGAACCTCTACATTTTCTTCATTTTATTGTGGCCTTTTCCACCCAGGTGATAAACATTTTTATCCTCCTTTTACCTCCTTACATACACACATGAGCAGTACTTGAAATGGGCTCAACTGACCAGAGGAGCACACTAGTAGTGACTATATCCACACCAGATTTTAAATACCAAAAAAAGTAAAATTCTAGCTAATTTTTGTGCCTCATTAGGCACATTTGGTGTGATATTGAGTACCAAAATACCTGTAACTGTATATATTATAAACATAAATATTGTTTCATGTATGTATTGTTACAAATATTTTTTATTTCTGGGGTTTTAAATTTTAAAATAAATTTGTGAAAGAAACTAATTTAAGTTCTAAACCAAAAATTTTGAACTAGAAATTAATTTCAGAATAAGTTCATGTTTGCTGTTTTACTTCTTTAAACTAGTTAATATTATCTGTTCTACTGGTGCTATTTTTCTATCTTGCTGATTTAGTACTGTGATACAGTTAGCAGAATCAGATGCCTAACACTGGATGGTATATTAACATATATGTAATGTTATTTATTAAATCCAGTCTCACAGGGATTAAACATTCTAGTCCTACTGGAGGTTTCATAAACATATTTTTTCTTAACTTTACAATAGATGTAAATGACATTAAATAAAAATGTAAAATGCTTAGAGGACATTAAATGGATCTTTGATAAAACACACCAAATAGCTTGCAATTCTGTATCTATAAAAATAGGAATTGTCTATGATAAGTTTTGTTAAAAAAAGGATAAAGAGAAAAGTTGTATATTAAAAGAAAAATGTATTTGAAAGACAATAGTTACATGCTATCTTTGAAAGACATATACACATACAACTTTGAAAAGCAGTGACTACATAATTTTCCCAGAAAATTAAGAACTAGCCAGATTCTGAGGTACTAAAAGAAGAAAATCTGGACTAACTGATATGGATTCATCTGTGTTATTTACACAAACCCTATTTAGCAATCACAGAAGTACATATTTAACTTTATGTATATGCTTGATTCCCTTCAGCAGTACAATATTTAAAACATATGTGCAAGCCCCTTCAGCATCAATAACATACAAGTGTGTCCCAAAAGATACCTTAAGTGTTTGTTGAACCAAACAAAAAATTCAATTATGCAAATGTCACGTGGTCAGCATCAGCATAAAATTTACTGAGCCAAAATGTATTTGGAAAAAATAGAGAAATATAAAGGAAATAGTAAAGTATGGGAATAATATACCTGTTCTATAAACTACTTGTTGATGGGCTTCTCTTCCCCATTTCTCTGTGTAAGCACAAAGGAAAACTCGCAAGAATTCTTTACTGCAGGCTTTAGAAGATACTAGGTATCTAGATCAGTGAATAATTGCTTGCAAGGCTCCTCCTAATTACCTAAATGAGCTATGTAACTTACTCCTCTTAGATACCAACTAATCTAAGAAATACACTTCCATTTTGGAAAGCCCACATAATCAGTTAAAAAGAGTAGGCATTTCCTTCTCATAAGCATAAATGCTCATCTTCTGATAAAGCTTTAATCATCTTTATTCTTGGAGGTATACTCATTAATTTTTTTTTCTTTTCTATTTCATTGGATGGTTTTCTGAGAGTTTTATAAAATGGTTTAGATAACACTAGCTATTTGGGCAGAAATAAAAAAAATACTCTTTATTTTTTTAAAGGAGTGAGAAAGGGGCAAAGGAAAATGGTGTGTGAATATTGTGTGTTCCCTCATGATAATATAAAGTAGTAAAAATAATGAATTCAGGATCCCTTGAGCTGTAAAAAAGGCTTAAGTATATGCCAAGCTGGATGAAGCTTTGAGCCACCTTGCCTAGTGAAGGGTGTTCCTGTCCATGGCAGGGTGCTGGGACTAGATGATCTTTGAGGTCCCTTCCAACACAAATTACTTCATATATATAGGATATATAGTTTGCCCTAGATTTGACTGTATTAGAAAAATGCCATTTTTAATCTACTTCCTAACTCGATTTTATAAAACAAAAATGTGTTTTCTATTCCTTTCTTTTATGATACCTTAGGTCAGAAATCATTCTGCATTCCTGTTCAATAGCAGAACTCCTGGGAGATTTCCTTCTCTAAATTCAGCATAGCTGGTTCTAGCAAAACCTATTCAAAGATCAAAGAAGAGGCACATTCAGTCAGCACTACATCAACCAGTATATTACTGAAGGAAATTTATTTCTTGAGCTGCTTGCAACACTGTAAATTGGCATTTATCATACAAGTCAGTGTTGTTACATGGTGCTTCTAATATCTTTCCCCATCTTGAAAGTAACTTGCACAATAAAACAGCATCTAAATGCAGTTTATAAATTCTACAGAGTTTAGGAATTAATGTGTAATAAAAATCACTGTATTTTTTTATCAGTAATAACCTGAAACACAAACATATACTGATACTTATTTACCATAGGGAACATTGTACCAGTTAAATAAAGCAAGGTAGAGTGAAATTTAAGAAGCAAACACTGAAGTAGGAGTGTTTATCCTTGATGGAACATCAATTCCTATCAGATCAGCCTACAGTTTTTAATTCTCTAAGATTTCTCTAACTGTCCTTACAGGCATAGGATCATATCTAGGAGAATCTTCTCAGCAAGCCTTTCAAATATTCTTCTAATAATAAATCAAACCACATTCCTAATGCTCTACAGTGACTTTGTCTCATTAAAAGAAAGTGCCAAAGAAGATTCACATATGTTGAAGCAAAGACCAGGTATTTACCTAACAAAACCCTGGACCCACACGTAACTTTAAATCACTGATTTTTTACTGTTCTGAATATGAGGCAACCATTAATACTAGTAGGAAAAATCCTAAGCATTTAACCTAAAAATAGTTTATTCTAAAAATGTACTTTGTTTTGCTAAATTGCATGTTCAGATGTGGCAGCAAGTGTTTTTCATTCAACTTGAGAGGACATTAATTCAATTTGAGAGGGGACACTAGAAGCTCCCTGAAAGCTCTATTTATTGACAGCAAGTTTTACTTCAGTGCAACAACATTTCTGTGAGCTAACAGAGCTTCAGACAGTACCAACTCTCTTGAAGATTTTTTTTTAAACCTGTAGATGTGATAACTTATTTACTGTTGTTACTACTTTGAAGATTAAATGAAGCTTTTAAGAAACACTTCTCTTTTCAGCAGTGAGTGACAGTTAACTAAGCAGCCAAGTCAAATGGAAATCAATAAAGACAACCTAAGGTCAGAAGTGAGAAAGTTAATGCTTGAACACAGTTAAAGCAACTTAGCAGCAGCAGATGAAGTTAGGTGTAATATTGTAAGCAAACACTGGATTTTGCTTGTGTACTTTTTTTTTCAAAAATTTATACATGCAACTTACCTGATTCACTCAGGAACAGCTAACCTTCACTGAGTAAAATCTACTCAGAAGTTAAAATACATCACTAAATCAATAATATTATGAAAGACTTTTTTTTTTCTGACTTAATTTCTATTAAAATTATGTAAAACAGAGATAAATCTTGTCATATGCAATGAAAAAATGGTTTTTGATAATGTCTTTCTTGTCTACTGCTCATTTTCAGTCATGAGTATCAAGGATGTAAACTGAAATTCTTATTAAAAAAGCAATGTAAATAGAAAATATTTGTCAGAAATAGCCTGCACAGAAAAATGTGACTAGTCCTACCTTCTCTAAGAGAATAAGAAAGGGAAATCTGATAGAGGCCGAGCTGTTGGTGGGGAGCTCAGTTTGTCATACCCTTTAAAACAGCCTTTGATATGCTGCTCGACTTCAAGGTCGAGTACTCTGAATGCATGGATAGTATAGCATCAGCCCCCATTAATTCACTGCAGATGGAAACAGACTGTGTCATTTTGCATTTGGAATTGTAGCCTCTCACCTTTTATCCTCTTTAGGAAAGAGGAGAAGCAGCACATGCCTGTTTAGAAAGAAGACCTAAGGGGAACATACAGATATAGTCGCAGCCACTCTCTGGCCCTGTTTGAACACAGAACTAAGTGCCTGACATTCTTATGTACAAATAAATTGGTATGCAAAGATGAATGTGATATTCCAAAAGAAGCCCAACAATCAAGCAAAACTTCTGCATCCAAAGTAATTAGCATCACAACATTCCACACAGAACTATTCCTAATATAGGAGCAGAAAGTTGATCAAAGAGAAAACTGTTGCTTGGTCATGTGCTTAGCTTAAACAATGGCAATACAGTTAATATTTCCAAGTCACTGTGTATTTGTTAAAAGCAAAATTCTCCAATATCAGTTTATTAAAAAATTGATCGGCTGCTGAAGCTCAGGAACAACTGCAGAGAGTGGGTAGCAAAATTTCCCTTGTGGTTTACTGCCTATAAAATGAAACATAATTAAAATAATCTACTGCTCCATATCACCTGCAGGTGAATGGACTCTTTTGTAAAGGTTGGGTTTGGGTTTTTTTTTCTTTCTGTTATTAAAAACAAATTCCCAATTTGATATACACTGGTTTTCACACATTTCAGTGGGACAGCCTCTAACTCATAGTGATGTGAGGCTCCCCTTGTATTCTGTACTTTTGAAAACGCATGAAATTGGCAAACTTGAACACTGCCTATCACACCTAACGTGAAGCAAATCAAGAGATATGTGGTGGTTTTGGACCTAACTAAAGGCCCAATACCCACCAAGCCGCTCGCTCACTCCCCCCTTCAGCCGAAAAGGGGGAGAAAATAGATATTGGGAGGCTTAGGACTTGAGATAAGGCCAGAGGGATCACTCTGCAATTAGTGCAATGGGCAAAACAGACTCAGCACAGAATAAAGGAAAGAAAAAGGTGATTTATTACTACTTACTACAACTACTACACCCAGTGAACCGGAACGAGATAAGAAGCGGCCAGGTCTTCAAGCACCTTCCCCCCACCCCTCCCTTCTTAGCAAACTTAAAACTCATCATGCTTTTACTCCCTTCTGCCCCCCCCAACATGGCGCGGGGAGGGGCAGGGGATGGGCAGTGGGGTTCCGGTGATTCCCAACAAGCTGCTTTTCCTCCCCAGATATTATCACTTCTCCTTCCCCCCACCCCTGGCCTCTTCGCACTCATGACTTTAATCAGAGATTCGCTCCCTTCTTCCCTCCCGTTCGCAGTACAGGGGGGGCAGGGAATGGAGAGTGAGGGGTTTCAGTCCGTTCCTCCCAAGCTGTCTTCCATCTCAGCTGGGGGGGGGGGGGGCATTCCACATACACACACCCTTCCCCTGCGGCACCGTGGGGTCCCACCCACGCGAGAGTCGTGTCCACGACCTTCTGCAGCGTGAGTCCTCTCTATCGGGGAGTCATCCCCTCACCACAGGCCTCTCAGCAGGACTCTCCCCTCCATAGGGTGCTGACGTCCGGGTCCAGACCCCCCGGCCTGGTCCCCTGCAAAGTCACAAGTCCCTTGGCAAACCTGCTGAGGCGTGGATCAATCTTCACAGGCATAGTTGTCTCTGCTCCCCGTCCTCATCCATGGGCTTCGGGGGGACACCCGTTTCACCATGGACTCCACCACGAGCTGCAGGAGAAACTTTCTCTTCGCATTCTTCATCCCCCCCCTCCTGCAGGCCTGGCCTTGGAGTCTGTGCAGCCTGTTACATCTTCTCACTCCCGCTCCGGTGGCAAAGTGCCCCTGCCAGCAGTTTTTTTTCTCCTATATGTGATTCACAGAGGCGCTGTGACCAGCTCTGATAGGCTTGGTCTCAAATTTGGCCTTGAATGTACCAGTGTTTTTCAAAACATGGGGCTTGCAGAAAGCTGTAACTGCAGCTTGCAAGAGCCACTGAAGCAGCAGTTACACCAAACTGCAACAAGATATCATTCTAATTTATACATATTGCCAATGTACTACAGGTCTGTGAATGCCATGTTTAAAATAAAACTGCCCTGTTTATTTGGGGAAGCTTACAATAAGTGAATTCTTGGCATAAGTTTTCTCATAGCCTTTCCTGTTGTTGAAACAAAGTCGGAACTTGCTTCCTTTTTCTAGGTTGATTACAGGTTTGGCCTTGTTTCATTCTGTCTGAGGTCTCGGTTACATGCCTACAGTGTGACAGCCTCAGGCAGAGGACTCTTGATGCACTTACAGCACTCAGTGTGCCCGAATTAGTAACTCAGATGACCCTACTGATTAAATCAGAACATGGATGGTCACTGTTGATTTTTAAGACAGCCAGTATTTTATCCAGGGTCTCTATAAGCTGTCAAAAGGCTATAGCCACTGACTCTCTAATCTATCAGAAATATGACTTTACTGTAGATATCAAGAGAAGACAAAACAAGCTGAGTCCAAAAGGTTTTGTTTTATATTTGCTGTATCTTGCAATTCTCAAACAACCATGTAGGGTGACATTATTTCAGAAAGTTATTCTTATTAGGAAATTTCTGAGCATATATTCTTGAAAAGTCCTTTGTAAAGACATTTCTTCTAGGAAAAAATGGTACTGCAAAAGGGTACCAGTTTCAGTGACACACTTGAACTAATGTCAAACAGGTTAGAAGCAGCAGAGTCCTGCTCAGCAGGGCTAATTTTCTTAAGCCAACCAAAGCTTCTTTTATCAACCTTGAAAAACTATCCCTATGTGACACTACATGGGTGTGAACAAACTGAAATATAAGCAACTTCTAAAATAAAATTTTTAAACAGAAAAAACCCACTCAGCCTGAACCTAGCATCATTTTATCTGATTTACTCAAAAATTTAAGTTAGCCTCTCTACAATTAGCAATCATAAATCTTATACTCCAGCAGCTGTTTCCTTTCATCATTTTAGAACTGCAGTCCACTACCAACTAAAGGGATTAAAAAAGAAATAATCTGTTGCTATTATTTCTTGCTCAATATCAGTTCTGTTCTGATTTTTACTCATTTGCAGAAAGTTTCCCAGATTTTCCTGAAATGCATCTTCTAATAAATGCCCTTTGAAGATTGTAATTCAGTCATCTGAATTCTGAAAACTTAAAGTGTTCTGTCTTGTCTTGAACTTAAATAATTCTGAATCATACTTACTTAGCTGACATTAAGAAAGTATTTCTTTCTTAAAATGATGTTTGTTCCCTGTCATAAGGGGGTCTCAAAAATGCAGCATGACATTTTTCACAGCATCCTAATAGCCACTCCATAAACTTAACTCAGATACTTCGAAGTGTTGATCAATGCATTTTAATGCATTCCAGGTTAGCAGTGAAGTTTTCTAAGTAGAATAGGGCTTTGTACTGATACTGTAATTGCTCTTTAATATTCATTTAACTCTGATTTGGTAAAGCACACACCTTGACTGAGCAAATTTGGAGCATTTCAGAAGGCAGGTACATCCTTGACTGAGTGCAGAAAGCATGCAATACACTAGACATGCAGTACACTAGACAACCAGTCCTCTGCCACTCCATTACATAAAGCATCAAAAAATTTAAAAGAAACAAAATGACAAGGAAGAAGAAATATGACATTAAGCTGATACTTTTCCCCTTAATAGGATTTAGTGCTTCACACCACATAAACAGATTAAAAATGAAGTGGTCAGTCACAAACCTTTTGAGCTCAGTAGGATTTTAATTATTCAGCATTTTTCTGCATTGAGATTTAACCTTTATTCTAGCTTGCAAAGACAGGAAACAAGGCTCTCTGAATCATGATCTTCAAGAAAAGGGGATACTGAAGAGAACTACTGTGAATAGGACTGAAAGGGTTTTTCCTGAAAAAGCTCACCTAATTCCCAAAAGGTGAATCATTCTTCCATCCCTGCCATGGTTACAAATATTTACTAGCCTGTGAGATGACCAGAGAATCTTGTAGTTGCAGTTGTACATCCCCTTAAATACAAGAGAGCATTCAGGAATGGCAGGAGATATATGGGCCAATTTTGATACGTTGTACATCAAGAATGTACAGCGTTCTAGCTATGTAGGCAAAGCATTTGAATGACAACAATAACTTCACTGCATTCTAGATTTGCATTTGACTTAAATGTACTTACTCATGGGAAAAATATTCCCTGTGGCAGCACTGTGCAATCAAGGGGAAACTTGAGTACACTACTAGAAAAATCCTGAAACATTCTTATTATATATTTCTACTTTCTCTTGCAGTTTCATTTTATAATCTACAGGCTCAACCTTTTCTTTTGACAGAAAGATGTAGTTTTTTACCCATAAAAACTTCCATAAACCATCTGAAACGGTGTAAAGATGAAAAAAAATATTCCAGAGAATTATATTTTAAGCTAATGACAACAGTATAACATTAAATTCATTTGCATTTAGATATATCTAAAATAATATTCACATTTGTCTTTAGCATTTTTTTATAAATGGACAAATTTAAATAGATTCTTTTAATTCAAACAAGAAAGACTGTTTGGAAGAAGTCTTTCTCTCTTACACTGAACTATTGCATACTCACTGCCCTGATTAAACAAAACTGCATCAACTTTTCTCTACCTAGACTCACTGTAGATAAGATAGACAAGTAGATCTCAGTTGGTATACATGCTTCTGAGAAGCAAATGACTGACACCATTTCTTTTTAAACATACTTATCGCCAACCATTACCTGTTATGCCATTAAACCACAGCTGTGACAAAAATTATACTGGAAAAACAATTTTTGCTTGGAACTATATTGAGTTAATCTACAAAGGCAATGCAGGAAACCCCTGGATTATGAAAAGCAGTCTTTTCTTGGTCAAATGGGAAATCCCAAAGACACTGTACCCAGAAAGACAGCAAAACACACTTAAAAATCCTGCATTCTTGTGCAGTTGCAATGTTCTCACTGAGCAAGAAAGCATATAAAGTGATTTTAAAAGCCCTGAAATCAAGGCATCTGCATCAGAAGTGAAAATGGATCAATATATAAATAAAGAAGTCAGAGAATCATGGAAACATAGAATGGTCTGGGTTAGAAGGGACCCCAAGGATCATAGAGTTCCAACCCCCCTGACACAGGCAGGGCCACCAACCTCCAGGCCTGGATCTACACAAGGTTGCCCAGGGCCCCATCCAACCTGGCCTTGAACACTTCCAGGGATAGGGCACCCACTACTTCTCTGGGCAGCCTGTTCCAGCCCCTCACCACTCTCTCTGTAAAAAACTTCCCCCTAAGATCTAATCTAAACCTTCCTTCCTTTAGGTTTAATCCATTCCCCCTTGTCCTGCCATTGTCTGTCCTTTTAAAAAGTTGAATCCCCTCCTGCTTATAAGCTCCCTTCAGGGACTGGCAGGCTGCAATGAGGTCCCCCCGCAGCCTTCTCTTCTCCAAGCTGAACAAGCCCAGCTCCCTCAGCCTCTCTTTGTAGGGCAGGTGCTCCAGCCCTCTGAGCATCCTCGTGGCTCCTCTGACCCCTCTCCAACAGTTCCACATCTTTCTTGTATTGGGGGCCCCCGCTCTGGACACAGGACTCCAGATGGGGCCTCATGAGGGCAGAGTAGAGAGGGACAATCCCCTCCCTGTCCCAGCTGCCACCCCTCTGCTGATGGAGCCCAGGATCCCACTGGCCTTGTGAGCTGCAAGAACACACTGCTCTTGGATTCCAATTGATTGATTTCTAATGAGATGTAGCATTAACAGATATGAAACTCAATTACTCATATAGTGGCTTCAATATGAGGTTTGAGGACAAGTGAAATCTGTTCTTTACTACTGCAAGAGTGCTAGAATAGGTTAGTTGTCCATAGCTACAAGTTAAAGCCTCAGTAGATTACTAATTTCTTACTTCAAATGCCTCACATGCTCAAACTTTCAACACAAATGCAGAATCTATCTGAAATTTTATTGAATAATATTAATATAAATGAAGTTAGCACTACAGCATGTGTTTTCTTCCAGAGGAGGGTTACACTGGTATTCTCTTTGCTGCTTTCTATACTATTTTCCTCCATTCACACTGCTACTATTGCTTTTTGAAGCTTGTAGATAACACGCTTCTTGTTCTAAAAACTTGTAACTTCACAAATACTTCCAAATCCTTTAGCAACGCTCATCTACAACTCCAAATCCAATGACCAGGAAGAGATTGTTACTTAATTTTCATATGTGCTTGCTATGTTTGTCACTTCCTCAGCTGCAAAGTAAGAGAAAGCTCTTTGTTCTGAAGCAAAAGGCAAAGTTATTTTTTGTTTGTTTTTCTTTTCCCCACTCTTCCTCAGTCATCTGTGTAATAAACAAGGCTCATGATCTTTTACAGAACCAGGAACTGCTGTCTTCTGTTTTTCCTAACCTGATCTTGAGGAGGAAAAACTTTGTGAATTCTCCTGTTTTCCTACTGGTTCAATAACAGAGGTTTCTGTTTCTGGGACACAAAGGGTGTGTCAACCTTTAATGACAAAGCATCCAGATAGGAAACTACCCAACCTTCATCATTGAGACAGTGTGACAACTCATTCAGCTCCTAGCAGAAGAATTTAAACACTATTAAAGCTCATTAGAAAATGAGAGAAGAGTTGGTTTAGATGATCTTGTAAAGGCATATATAAACAGAAAAGGATTTTGAAGAGCCAAGTCTTTGAGCAACATGTGAACAGAACTCATAAAGAATGAAATATTATATAATTTTTAACAATAGGGCTAACAAGGGGGTGACAATAGCAAAGTGATGTCTAAAAGTGGCAATAAAGAGCATACTTGTGTCAGATGGCTTCATCTTACTGCCTGAAGGTAAAGCATCCTGGGTGAAATAATAGCATTTTTGTCCAGTTACATAAAAAAATATGGACTTTGTCAGGTATGAATATAAATTTTAAAAGCACAGACAGATAGAATCTGTCTTAAATCAGTTCTACAGAAATACTGCTTAATTTTAAAAGTCACTGGCTAGTAACTAGAGTTCTATGCATCAAGAACACCTTGAAGCTTTTCTTACACTGTATTTAGCATACTGCAGTATTCACAAGCATGGAAGTGAGAGGAGAGGCAAGTCCAGAAAAACATCATCCAGAAATATAGATTTGAAAAAATAGCTAAAGGCAGCTTTTCTTTCTCTTCTATGTAGGATAACATAATTTTGATGTATTGCTTTTTTTTTAAAAAAGAGGAATGAATCCGGAGGGCTTTGTTCAGGAAAAATGCCTTTTGGAAGCAGCAAGCATCAATGACTCAGTGTAGGAAGGAATCTATGTATTTGTCATAAACAATATAAAAAGTTGGCCTTTTCATGTACTTTGTATTCCTGACATACACATTAATGTATTGGTTGTAGTGCTCTAATAACGTCTTTTCCAATTCTTAATCCAGCCTCCTAGAAATGAGTGGCTGACACTAAAGACCTTCAAACAGCTTAGACACCGAAGTGGGATTTGTGTTTTATATGTACTTGTTATTGTAATGGAAAACACGTTGTCCTAATGCCAGGTTTTAATGTCCTAATGCCCCCTGTAAGGCATTGGAATTACGCCTTACCAATTGTCAACAGAACCATGTCTGTCCATTCCCACCCCCCTCCCCTTTCTCCTCTCACCTAACCAAACATATTACATCACCAACCACTCAGGCTTCCAAGAACCTAATGACTATCCACCAAGCCATCCAGAAGATATACATCAGGAACCATTCGTACATCAAGAGAGACATCAGGAACCATTCAAACATCAGGAGAGCATTCCACTATCAGGAGCACACATCAGGAACCATTGCACATCGGACATTCTCCGCACATCAGACATGTCATCCACCCTTGGGCGGTCCCACAGGCCAGGTGGAAGCTCCTAGCGAGACAAAGGATCCGTATCCCTACAAAAAGGGAGCTTTCGGTCATAGAAGGGACACACACACACACACAAGCACACAGACACACTTCGGGGGGAAGCAACATGTGAAGGGAAGCAACGGAAAATNAGAGAGTCCAGAGAAGGGCGACAAAGTTGATTAGGGGTCTGGAACATCTCCCTTATGAGGAAAGGCTGAGTGAGCTGGGTCTGTTCAGCCTGGAGAAAAGAAGACTTAGGGGGGACCTAATTAGTGTTTATAAATATCTTCGACATGGGATGCAGGGGGAATTGGCCAGCCCCTTTTCAGTGTCTGTGGGGACAGGACAAGGGGCAATGGCTGTAAGCTGGAGCACAGGAAGTTCCGCACCAACATGGGGAAGAACTTTTTCACAGTGAGGGTGACAGAGCACTGGAATAGGCTGCCCACGGGGGTGGTGGAGTTTCCTTCTCTGGAGAGATTCAAGTCTCGTCTGGACGCCTATCTATGTAATATGAGATAGGGAGCTGCTTTGGCAGGGGGGTTGGACCCGATGATCTCTTGAGGTCCCTTCCAACCCCTAAGATTCTGTGATTCTGTGATTCTGTGATTCCTTTTCACCCCCCTTTTTCTTTCTTCCCCCCTTTCCCTGCATGTTTTTCCAAATAAAGCAATCTTCACCTTGACTCCCTTTCGAGTCTTAATTCTGTTCTCCGAGAACTGAATTTGGAACAGGTCACCATAAAGCACCTGGTAATTGGATGTCACTCAGGGGTTAAGCCCAGCTGCCCCCAGCCACCCAGAGCGATCCGAGGTTCGGTTGGAACGCAAGGGGGTTTAACCTCTGCCAAACTAAGTCTTGTCCAGGTTGTGTGACACCCCCTCCCCCCTAAAGAGGGTTCTTTTAAAAAAATATAATAGTAATTCCAGGATTTAAAAATTAATGGCAGTAAGACTTCTCTTCATGATAGATTTTAGCTATTTATGTACAAGCATATCATGCTTCCTTTAAAACACCCCACACTTTTAAAAATGTAAATAAGGAAATGCAATGTGTTTATAAAAGCTTGAGGTTATTATAGAAATAAGCATAATTCTGCAACAGGGCTTTAAGATTATCTGTGGAATTTACATTGACAGACTTCATGGATTCCATTCAAATCTATGGACTCTGTGTATATAAGCAAAACTGAAAACTGCAGTAGGAAGCTCATCATTGCTTTTTGTTTTGCCTTGGACTCCTGTTCTATTGCTTCTGTCATAAGACTAATATTCCCTGGACACTTACTTAAGTGCAGTTCCACTGAACACAGAAGTAATCTAAAATCTAAGAACTTGGATTGAGGACTGATTGCCAGGTCACTCTGGCAATGAAGTCACCTCAGAAATGTCTGTGACAATTGATGCAGAATCATCAGTGAGGAAACTCTTCTAGCCTTTCTCAACAGCTTGAAAAAATGGGCATTAATATAACAAAAACTTCATGGAAAAAACTCACCTCTATGAACAGTGGAAAATGATTATGTGTTCTCAAAAAGGGGGAAGAGAACCTCATGAGTTTAAGGAAGTCTCTTCAGAAAATTCATTATACATAACTCTGTCTCTTCTAATCCTTACAGTCAATGGTAAAGTTTAAATGTTCCACACTGCCATTTTTAAAAAACCTTGTTTGTGCACTGAAGCTAAGGTCATAAGCACTAATAAGGACTAAACAACTGAACTAATAATCCCTGTCCTGTGAAAGGAGCCATACTTCTCTCTCCTGTAGCCTCTCCTCCTCTCTCCCTCTCAGCACACTTACTGAGTTTTCTGAGTTCGCTTTCTGCCTCCTGAATGATATTATTTGGCTTACCAAGGAGATGAAACAAGAGAGGCCCAGAAAAGGGAGGGAAGTTGAAGGAAGGGGTATGTGGTCCAGAGTGAACACAGAATCGAAGGGGACTGGAACTGTCTTCAGGGACTGTCTAACCATATCTTGCTATAAATGGCTATAAATCAAGCAGCAGGGGCATTCAAGATCCTTGAGATGACAAACCAGATGTATTAGTTGGGTGAAAATTATATAATGCTCAAAATATCTTCTTTGGAGGTGACTAAGGTGTGCTGAAGTCAGGTGGGACTGTTGGTAACACATACCTTGTTTTGTGTTTGCTCATGGAGCTCCTACAGGCCACTAGAACTCTCAACTTCAGCAAGATTCTGTGAAAGGTTTTATTGAACATTTATCTGACACTGGAAGTCTGACAGAGTACAAAACAAGCAATTGGATTAAATTCTAGCTCTCGGGAGGGAACGCTACACAGACAATCTATATCTTTGAATCAAACCTAGGCATTTTCCCTGGGTTCAATGCCAGTGTGTGTACTCAGTCTGAAGTCTAGAAGCTTAAAATAATTGCCACACATAAATGATATCTGGAGACACATCAGACAGGATGTTTGACCAGATCCAATCATAGAAAAATAAAAGACCACAGGATCCAACTCTCAAAACTAACATGACCTTGTTTGGTTTTTAAAATATGTATTAAAAAGCCTTTAGTAGTTTCACTGGAGCACGACCAGCAGCTGTAGTTAATAAATGTTTCATACAAAAATAAATGGCAACTTTCTATTAAAAGAGGAGACTCAAACAGTGTGTTTCATGGCAAGCACTGTAATGAATACATTCCACTAACAGAGCAGAATTCTCCACTGAGCAGTGCAAAGCCAAGAGGATTTCATGCACTCATTGCAGTGGTAAAAAAGGGGCCAAGACACTACTTAGCTATGTTAATTGACAAGTCACAGTCGTTAACAGCATGGCTTTGATAACAATGTAGATTCAATGGAGCCATTACTGGTTTACACTGGAATATACTAAAGAAGAATCAGAATCAGACCCTGGGGTTTCAAGCTGAGTGCAAGACAAGGACAGAAGAAAATCCCCTGGTGTATATTAACACAATGGGGTATAGATCCATCGCCCATAATGCACTGGCTTGCTTTTAATTCTCAGCCTGAAGCCAAATCAATTTCAACAGTTTGCAGTGGACAGTGACCAATTGCTAACCTTCTTTCTCCTCCTTCCTGCTGCTTAGCAGGGCTACGAATAATGGTTTAATATTACTCTCAACACCTACTCACATAACTTTCAGAGCAGAAACTAAAGTAACTTAAATGATCAAAAATAATTTGCACATCAAGGTGAAATGCTTCTGAAATACACAGCTAAGAAAAATAATGGATAAAATTAATCCACAAGTACCAATGGTCTGTAGTCACTGCAAGGGTCCAGTCTGGATGTGGAATGATGTAGAACAAATGTAGGAGCCAATTGTAAAGCAAATTCAAAACCAGGAAAGAAAACTACTCAGTATGCACTAATACACTGCAGAACACTTACCATCATTCTGGCATTGCAAAACAACTATAAATCTGCTTAACTAGCCAATTAAGCAGATTTTGTATCTTCTGTGCATTGCTAGAGAAGCAAAACAGCTGGAGCACAATGAGAGTTCTGGTTGTGCACAGATTAGAGCTGATGTGTTTAAGGTCTTTAACAGATGACCATTTGGGACTTTGTTATGTAAAAATACACAACACCCCCACCCCAACACCCAGTAATCTCCATAAAACAAATAGTGCAAATCTAATAAATACATTACAAATGAATCATGAACTTAGTTCTTAAGGCCAGCTGGTAGTATATGTAAATGTTGGTCACGTTTTCTACCTGCTCTGTACTTACTACACAATACTTAATGATGCAGCCAAGTTTAGCAGAGTATTTAAATATTTGGTCAACTTGAAAGGAAGGGGTCACTTGTGCACCTTTTACATACATTGTTCAAGTGAAATTTATGCCTAGATTTACACAACACTTACAACCATAACGTTATTCCCACTTCAGTCTTAGTGTAATGAATTACAATGCCATTTTTAATAGTTCACTTTCTCAGAATTTCTGTCATCAGAGCTGAAATTCTTCTACCCTGCTCTTTGCAATCAAATCAGAAAAGTGGTTTTGGTGGTGTTTTCACAGACATACCTGGATTATTTTTGTAAAATTCTGCCTGAGAGTTTGCAGAATCCTAGTTTGGCTTTAAATCATAAAAAAAAACCCAACCCAAAACTGAAAACACAGCATGGATCAGCAGGTGTTTTGGCTCAAAACTTTATTCATCTCCAGAAAGTCTTGGATTTTAATCATGATGCGTTATTCCCAAAAGGCTGCAGGTTAAGTAATGAACATACCTGTCACTGGTCCAGTCTGTGAGAGTTAAATATGAGTTTAATTGGTGTAACTGCCACACTGTTTACCAGTACTTTCAGGTAGGGAAGGTTAGATGTACTGTCACAAACTAAATTATTTCTCATATACACAAAAAGATACACATACCAAGATTTCAGAAGAAAATCAGACATGCTATATTATCTAGGAAATTAAAAAGTTTCCTGTTTCTATTTATACAAGGCCTGATCTTCTGTTGAACTTAACCTTATAGTCTGCAATGAGCACAATGCTATGCTAGACTAATAAAAAGACTATTGTATGCATAAAGTACAAAGGTAGATTAGATAGTTAAGAACTTCCCAACCTTGTTCAAAATCAGATTGAAACGAAGAGATATTTCCTCAGGTTATATTAAATGCATAAAGCAAAGAAGAAAGTCAATTCTTGTCTTCAATTCTTGCTTGACTTTAGAAAGAGAAGGAATATTGTTGAGTTCTCAAATCAAAATTAACTTTTTATGCACTCCCATTATATATTGCTAGTTTCACTTCACTGACATAAGATACCTTTACAAGTATTTGCTCATTGGAAGGTCTAAGACAAAAAAGTGCTANTTTTCATTATTTGCCTATTTTTAGTCAGCTTACCGAAATCCATCTCTAACACAATTTTGAGTATTGTGAAACAAGGATAATGTTTTTTCATCTGTGTTGTTTCATTAGACTGGGAAAAAGAATCAATAGTCCCTTATTACATAAAGACACAATGCCTTAGATTGAAACAGTGACATATTACGTTAATCGATATGAAAAGAGTTCACACAAGGATAGCTAAGAACAGAGAAGAAAGTGAAACACCAAGAAGTGGCATAGCTTTCTTCTAGAGCTCTGGAGTTTTATGTTTGCTATTTGGCACCTAGAAAAGAACATGAGTTAAGAATCTAGATTTTGACAAATTGGGTTTAAAAGTAACTGAACCAGACTCCTGAGAAGGAAGAAAACCAGGGAATGCCTAATACAGAGCTGCTTCAGGCTCATTGATTACTTATTAGCCTATTGTCATCTATATAATTACATAGAATATATTCTTCTAGCATGTATAGTTATACGTGGATGCAAACTGCTAATTCAGTTTTCCTCTAACTCATTAAACACTTCTGAAAGAAAAGGATAAATGCTATGTACAAAAATGCCTTTAATTTTTAGTTGGCAATTAAAGCTATGCCAGTAAACTCTCAGGAGACTCAAGCTGTGACAGGTACACTAAATGCTTTTGAAGCCTCTCTAGCTTACACGGCATTATGAGTGAATTACTTCAATTCCAAATGTTACGTTTGTGAAAGTTAAGAAGAGCCATTTTCCAAAGAGAACTAAGCACATAACAATTTGCATCTTTCCAAAAGTTAATGAGGATCTCCTGCTGCAAACTGGAGCCATTTGTAGAAATGCACTCAGATCAACTTAATCTAGCTAGCTCTAACAACAAAACTACAGCACTATGAGCTGTGAGATTATTTTAAAAGAAAGGAAGCAGTCAGTCCCACTAGAATTGATAAAAATTACTAGTGAATATAGACAGGCTCTCAACAAATTACCTAGATAATAAATCCTAAGGGCTCTCTACTGTCATTTCAAATGAAATGATGACAATCCTATTCGTGTTCCCATCTATCCATAACATGTTACGGTTGAAGAGAAAAAGACTCTGAAAATGACACAGTGGAACTTCGGGTAAGATCTCAAGAAATATTTTACTTTGCAAACAGACAGTAAAGATAACCCTAGTAGAACAAAGGTAGAGAGCCAAACATAAAAGCAAAACATTGACATAACATGTATGAATAAGCCTAAGTAAAAAAAAAAAATAAAAAAATTATCTAAAACCAGCTAAAAATGGACTTAAACAGGAAAGAAGCAGCCATTAACTAAAGGGACCTAGCAGCATTGCAGTACATTTATTAATCTTAAGACACAAAACACTGTATGTACCCATCATTTCTGACACATGCAGCCTACTCTTCCAAAGTAAAGAAAAAAACAGTTCCCAAATTGAGGTCCTATTTCAGCTGGAAGTATCCAAGGTATAGGGATGTAATAACTTCAGTGTTTTAGAGAGAAGATACACTACAGGACTTTTTTTTTTATTTGTGTCAAATTCACTTCCTTACTTGCCTGGTATTATTATTTCTCAGCATAATCTGTTCTAGTTCTGGAATAGAAATACATGAGGGTGTGAAGGGGATGCCTATTTATATAGTACCATCAGTTATTCACCAGTTCAACGCTGTCATATGGCAAGTGAGTATTTTAGGTTTCAGGTACTGGCCACCTCTGTGAGAAACAGAGTATATTTAGCACTTCAATACTGAGGTTCATGCACAAAGGGAATGGAAATTTCTTGTTCTGTCCAGTTGATGTTTTGGTTATGTTGTAGACTCACAGAGTAGGAGGTTCAAGGTGTTAAGAGAATCCACGCACGTTGTGAGCCAATGCTCACAATTGTCTCCTTTCCTATTACAAAGCCAGAACCTCCTGCTTATCAGATTTGCAGAAAATCATGACCACCTGGTCTAAATGCCTGAGAAACCAAATCCAGTGCTAACCAGATGCCATTACTTCCATTCTAAGCATTCAAGTTTAAAATAGAGTATGAAAATATGGGCTGTTATTTATTATTCATCATGCCCTACCACCATACCTACTCTTTCTTTAAGATTTCTATGTGTAGAAGGGGTGGTTTAACCAGTAGCATTAAAAGACTATTTACTATCATAAAACTTGGTTGCTATTGTGTTGGAGTTCTTTATTTGAAAGATGGACATTTCTCTTGCAATTTTCTCTCACAGACCAATACTGTTAGAATAAATAGTCTTTCTCCTGAGATCTCTCTCAGCAGAGTAGCTAAGTCTGTCAGAAACAGCAAGGCTGTCCACGTATAATATAATCTATTTGTAGTGTTACAGAACATTAGTATTGTCTCCAGTCTAAAGTGCAAGTTACTAGTTTAAGTCAGCAATGGTATAATGGAATCTTCTTCCCATTCCTGAAATTTATGAATTATTTAAATTTGGCATAAAGAAGCACTGGCTGTTCTGTCTGCCAATCAAACACCATATTAACTCTGCTTGGGAATAACCTACATGCCTATTGTGATTACAAATATTAGCTGGAATAAGTAGGACTATATATAAATGCCTTGTGCTTTTTTAAAATAATGAATGATATACATAGAGATCACCTATTTTGTAAGAAAAGATGGGAAAATTATATCTAAAATTTCATCTGAGCTCCCCCCCTCCCCGCCCCCCTCCCCCAAATATAAACCATGCAAAGAAAATCCTATAGAAACACACAATTCAGTATCTTTGAAACTAATTCCTGCAGAAAAAAATCACATAGGTCTACTGGCCTTGACACTTCTGGCATACCTGCAGAATGAAATAGAAACATTTTGTTTGCAGTTCTCCCTCATAGGGACATAAGACAAAGGTAAAACACTGACTTTTCCCATAGTATTGCTTTAAACCAATTTCCTGTTCAGTGATTTTAAGATTTGATAAGCAAGTGTCCTTTGCAGCTTACTTATTTTCCTTCATGCTGTTAAGATTCTATGTTCAGTCAAGCAACAGACCTGCATTTCAATAAACAGTTATGTGCTCCACCCCTTAATCCTTGTCTAGTGCACTTGGGCACATCATGGCAAAGATGCAGAAGACAAAATTCAACCAAAAGAAAGGTATTGTGCTTGATCAGCTGATTTTCATACTGTAACTTTCTACTCGTTTTGATTCCTGTACTGACTCATTGTAGGGACAGATGAGTATCTGTGCTGGCACAGGGAAAACAGCTGAATAATACAATTACATGTGCACTTATTAAATAAAGCATAAGCAAATGTTTTTACAAGCACTGCACAGGCATAGTAAAATTTTGTTGCTTGTCTGGATTTACAGAGGAGACTTTCATTTTGGGTTTTTTTATGGTAAACTTTAGCAGTTCACCAGTGCCAGTTCTGCTTAACTGGCACTTACTTTCCACCTCTTCAGTATGATGAAGTAACTTTAAACCTCATGACAGGCAGCTGGGTGAAGTCAGAAGTAAATGGAATAACAAGACAATGATGTAAATCACATCTGTTTTTCTCCCAGTGGAGTTAATTCTATTAATTAGTCTTAATGTATTTTTATGACAGTTTTGATTAAAGATTTGCATAAAAATGTTTAAATTTCATGAAGCATTAAAATACATGGAAATTATCAATAAATTTAGAGCCTATAATGAAAAATTATTCCTTATACTGCATTCTTCCAGCATTGGCTTATCTTTGGTTTTGAGTACAAGCATCTCAGAATTCAAACAGAGCTTCTTACTGTATACTCCACATACAGGCTTCCAATATATCCACTGAACAGCTACAGCTAGCTGAAATCAACTGCATTTACAATAAAAGCATAGGCTACAATATTTGGAAAATATTTCTAAAATGCACACAGTCATTTCTTGCCTGCAATATTTTAGTATCACACCAACAAGCAACCCTTTGGAATTTATACTGTGTCTTACTTCCTAGTTCTGAATGGTCAGGGTTGAACATGAGCACTAGAGAAAGAAAACTAGAGAGCAAAATACAAAGGGTAGTATGTTAAACTAAACATCTGAGAGAAATTGGACTCACACAAGTAAGCCCCTTCTCCTGTAAGAACCCGGAGAATTTATACCATATCATGCCAACGATGTTAAAAAGGAGAAATTAATTCCATATTTATCTCCACAACAAAAACTACAAAGAGATTTGAAAAAGAAAAATGAATTTATATTGGCTAAGACATGAAGATGAACGAACATGATTTGATCTTTACTTGATAACTTTATATCATAGATTGAATGCAACTAGTTTCAACTGTAGGAACTATTTAACCTGATTTTAATAAGTAAAGAAATCTTGAAGCAAAAGGTGAGGACAAATGTCTTTGGCAGTCTTTTATTAAGTACTAGCAAGTCATACTGTAATGAGGTTTTTAATAACTGTTTTTAACCTATTTGGTAAAGTAAAACTAAAGTTAAGAGAATTTTAGATGAAATAAGTCTGATATAAGACAAAGCTTCTACATAAGAAGTGGGGGAGAAATCAAAGTATGGAAAGAGTCATTAGAGTGGTGGAAGGTAGAAGAGCCCAAAAAATTACATGGCTAGAGAGTCAGGCCCCAAGTAGACTGCATCACATTTGAAATACATGAAAATCCTGAAAATTTACTACTTGTTACAAGAACAATGACATCTGAAAAATAAGTTAGTACAAGACTGGGGGGGTGGGTTTAGGGACAGACACCAAAATCAAAAAATCCTCTAAGAGGAAAGTAAAGAGACAAAACCATGAGTGACACCATAAGGGATTTTTTTACCTGTTCAGAATTTTAAAAAATTCCTTTTAGTTGAAAGTTGATGGAAGGCACCTTTACCTCAACCTGTAGAAGTTTCATAAGGAGAAAAGACCTACACTAAAGCAAAGTGGTGAAAAATTGCCAAGAGTAGTATCAAGCTGCCTAGCATGTGAAATAGAGAGCAAGAAAGGACAGTATTACATGTCAGTTTTTAGTAGTCTGGAACACCTTTTAAAGTCTTTCAGTGAAAAGCTTCATAAAAGTTATGAAGCACTTGGAGGTGTAGAAAGGTGAGGAGATAAAAAAAAAATGTTCTCAGGCTAAGAGCCTAACTCTTTCTGATCTTGAATTACCCACAGCCTTGCACTGGAAGTACCTAGATCACCTTTCCACAGTAAAATCCATCAAGATTTCAGAGGGGTTTTTTTCCATACAATGAAATGATTTCTTTTGTGCTGCAGCAAGTTCTGCCTGGCCTGTTCTATGAAGTTCTTCACATCCCTTCTGCAGTGTGGCTAGCTGGGACTGTTCCTTGCTACAGTCAGGCAGGTTCTCCACGTGTGATATGTAAGCTCCCAGCTCTGCCCCATGACTCTCTTGCCCACCGTATCCTGCAGTGTCTGAAACCTCTTCCATTGATGGGCTTAGCAGGTCCCAAATGAGAAAGAGGCACTTGAGTTTCCTCATTCTTGCACTTCAGCAAGTACTTCACATGGATTGAAAATAGTTGCTTCAAACTGATAAACTGAACTTGATGAATGGAATCTCTCTGTACCTGTCAGAAAAAGTGTTTGTTCAAAACCATACTGAATAGGGGTTTTTTGCCTGCATTTAGCCTTGCTATTTTTTCTCTTTTTATAACACAGCTATATAAAATAAAATTAAGAAATATATAACAGTTTCATAAAAATCAACTTCATATTTCCCCCAAATCCTATACTTCTTTTTTCCCCTGGTACATTACTTGAAATTTGAATTGATACTTCCATTTCAGCATGGCAGAATTTCAAAACACATACAAGGATTTGAAATTAGGGAATATACACACTTGCAAAACTGTATTAAATCAAGCCTTCATAAACAGGGGAAGGCTAATTAAATCCATACCTGATTTTGGTTTGGAAGTACCCACTGACTTAAAGATTCTGATTTATTTTAGTTAGAAGAGAAAGAGTGGAGTTTATCTGAAGCAGTTTGATTTAGATTTTCTGCTAGAATTACTCATGGAGACAAATAAAATAACATAAAGGATTGAGGTTTTTGTAGTATTTTTTCTTTATAGTGCTATATTTCTATTTTAGTGTGAGACAAACAAAAAAGTTATCTAACATAACACTGTTCAGTAATTTGTATTGTAAGTTATAACTATTGTTATTTTTTTATGTGATAGCAATCTTTGGAACCAATTCTTGAAACCCTCAATCTATGTATTTCATCAGAGAGTTCTTGCTTCACTGAAAAGTGAAATCCAGCAATTGAACAAAAATTGACTTAATCCAAAGTATGTAAAATTACACTTTGATTTCTCATGTACCTATCAAATGTGGATAAAAGTATTAAAGATTCATCATTAATATCATTAATTTATCTCAATATTTTACTCCAAGAAAAGCTCTGCAGCTTTCATCAGGTTATTTTTTTAAATTGGCCTGGAAACAACCAATTCAGTTATCTAAACTACTGCCAAAGGCAGAACTGTAGTTCATGTCTCAGCTACTGATAAAACTAAGCATAGAAATGGAAAGATTAATGCAAGTTGCAAGACTCAAGTTATTTAGTCTTGCCTAGTCTGTCCAAAATTTCATACTACTTTCTGTTTCTAAATGTTTTCACATTCCATTAAATCCAGGTTGACACACCAGAACATGGAGAGACATGAAAATCCTCTGCTTGGAGTGGTCAAATGACCTGTTTAAATACCGGTGTCTCCTGAATCTATATCTTAATCCCACAGCATATACCAGTTTTCAATCACTCAATTTACAAGTATCTTTACATATGGGGCTGTTCTTTAATAGTATTTTAAAAATATGTATCTTTTGCGTATTTTCAAGTTACTGCTATATCATTTAAGTACACCTACCTGTTGAAATTTCATTTTATTTACTGTATTTGAGCTGGTGATATAATTTTCACTAGTAAAGCATTAGAAGACACTCAAGTCCATTTAAGTTACCAATTTGTAACCTTTTTTCTGTTTAGTGGGTGAGGGGAAAACCTGATATGCCTAATTGGGAAGATCTCTAGACCTAAAACTGTTTTCTCTCTCATAATATGATCAGCTTTGGTTATTTTAAAGACAATGAAAGGTAGTGGTCGAAAGATTCAAAATACCAGTCTTGCTTATTTTCTTATTTTGCTTTGACAAAACTCCAAGGGAGTTCAAGGCATTTCTGCTATGTTTCCTCTCATCTCTCTCCTTCCCTTCTACAGCCTTCAAACATCTAACAGGCTTTTGAAACTTTCGCATTAGAGAGTGAGCTGTTTTGATGGTCAGTTATGCCATCCAATTTATTCATCAGCTGCACTGAAATCAGTGAGCAGGTCAAGCTCTTTAAGATCTTACTCCATCATTAAAGGGAGAAGAAAACCCCAGACTATATGACTGATACTGTAATATTTGCATTACAAATAAGCATTTTATTAGTAGAGAGGATTCTTAACTCATTCATTGTCTGTCATTTGCTACAAGCCCTTTAGTTGAAATTTCCCATTCTCTGTTTTCCTTCTGCGTCTCCGCTCTCAAAAACTAGAGCTCTGGCAGCTTCACTGAAATCAGATTTTGCTAATAAAACATGCTTTTCATTACAGTACTAGAAAAATAAAAATAAAACCAAAACTGGCATGAAATTAGGTTACACAGTATGAAATTATTTACAGCAGCCAACCAAGCTCTACACATCAGGGATAGTCATAATGTCCGAGTCTGCAGAATTTCTGCAGCTTGACTGTATTACATCTGGAGGTCGACAGCTGGTTATTATGTACACCTAATTTATCCAAGCAGTAAATACCACAAATAGAGAAATCTATTCACCTAAGGCTTATGGTTCAGTTGGTTTAGTATTTTAAGATGAAAATAAAGCGTAGAATAAATTATGAGCAACTCTCCGTATTTCCTCAATAGTGATGATACTACATAGTGTAAATACTTCATAAAAAAATAACTTTGATCTAATTGAAACCAGATTCCTCATTGTTTTCCACAATGATTACAATAATAATTTTAAATTCTATCGGTTCTTAGACAAAAAACCCCAAGGGTATTGGAACAGTTAAACTACTACTCACAGTAAAGTACTACTTCCAGCCTACAAGGAGGAAGGAAAAAACCCCAGCAAACTAACGTTTGTCAGTGTTGATACAGAAATTAATGTGGACTAAAACTATCACTGAGAAGAATCCTAAGAAAACAGTATAATAGAATGATAAAAATTAAATTCTGTTTGAGATATTATCCTCCATCATAAAATCACCTGGAGATAATCCACATCCTCCACTCCTATAAGAGATTTCTGCAGGAAGACAATACCCAAAGCTTATTCCCCCTTCTTAAATCTTCTTCACCTATGTATGAAACTGATGGCATGCAGTTGTCTTCTTCCTGAATAACGAGAGGTGTCTCCTCTTTTTGTGTGCCATGTACTCCTTCGTAATGGCATAGGGATATTTTCTCTAAAGAAAATACCATAGCAACAGGGCAAGGAAGAAGAAGCTTCTGCATAATCAGCAAAACACACACTGAAGTTGCAGGTGTGGGTTGAAAACCACATTACTAGGTTCTTCTTCAAAAATCTCTTAAGAATCATTACCAAGTTCTGTCCAAAACACTCTTCCACATGCAATTGAGTTCTTCCTTCTTCGGTGCTTAATGTTAATCATGGACACAAAACTTTATTGACTGTACTCATCAAAACCAGATGTTTAAATGGTGTCTTAAGCAAGGATGCTTATTCATCAGAGCCGTGAGATGTGTTCCAAAACCTCATGGAATCAATGACAATGGTATAACTGACCTCAATGGTTACTAAACTAGAGCTGTAAATATAGTAATTGCAGTCTAAGAAGGAGAAAATCTTCAATAATGATGCTTGTTGCAAAGCTTGGTAACTCTAGATGCTTATAAATAGAATGATAATGTCCAGAAATACATCTCCAAAAGCTCTTGGGAGGCAGGGAGGGGAGAAGACAGGAAGGAAGGAGAGAGATTTAACTAGAAAGAGGAGAATATTTATGGAGTACAATTAAATTTCTTGGAAAAAACCCACTGCAACCATTCATCAAACATCAGTCAGATGGAATCTACAGCTTACTGTAGAATAATAATACTACTGCTTCACATACATATGCTAATTTCCATTCAAGTATCTCTCAGTATATGCAAACAGTGACTTAAAGTTTACAATGGCCTTAAGAGGATATGGCTAAGCATAACTAAATAAAAGAAAGTTGACTACAGAAATAAGCATTGGAAGAATGAGATTCTCTAGATAATATGTCTCACTGGAAAAACTGAATAAAGGCAAATAATCCAAAGAAACTTTTTTGTACATGTTTCATCTTAATGAGAAAAAAAAATACATTCATATACAAAAATGCCAAGTACGTTTCTGTTCAAATTACTTCCTGACTTTAACATCAATTTCTGGCTTTCTCACAATTCTCTGTGCACAAATGGATTAGGATTTTTTTGGTTTTATCAGGCTCATGCAGAAAACAGAGTATAAAAATCCACCAGTATTATGTCTTCTGAAGAACAAAGTTGATTTGCTGCCACTGCTTCCTGTGGTTATATGTCCTCACTCTGAGGGAATATGAACCAATAATTTTATAGAACACTTTCTAAAAATTAAAACTACTGTTTTGAAATGAAATATTAATGTTTTCAAATTATTCAACTTGATTTTTTATGTATCAATAATTTTGAAAGCTACATTATTCAAAGAGGAGAATATCTAACATGTGAGGTTTTAGTATTTGTGAAGAAATACAGCAGTAAAAGTTGAAAAAAATCAAACTTCTGGAATTATGTAGAAAATTTATTCAACATTCAACTACCATCAAACACAGGTCATTACTTTGGCAACTTGAACTCTCTGACATTTTTAAATCAAGCCATCATTTTCTATTCTTCCAGATGTGCTAAGAAATACAGTGGTAGCCAGCATAAAATTCCACTGCCTATTGTCACTCCATTATGCCATTACATTTCTTATGCCATTACAATCTTGAGCACAAGATTGTTGCTCCATCTCAGATACCATTTACTCAGATTGCATGTATTTATCTTCTTAATGCTACCTCATAAATCACTCTCTAAGATAAAAATTCTTGGTTTTCTTCATTCCCATCTCTCCTTTGGCTCATCTTTTTTCAAAGAATTTATTGTCCTTGCTGCCACTGAATGCTAAAGTCTCAAAATCTTCATAATATATGAAAAAAGACAAATTTTGGGGTTGAAGAGGATAACATTCAACAATAGTATTTTTGGAAGTAACAGCAACTAAAGACTACAGAAATTTCTGGAGAAGCTCCAAGCAAACTCTCCCATTACTATAAATATTATTTCCCTATTTTCATAGAATCATAGAAGATCCTGAGTTGGCAGGAATCAATACGGATCGAGTCCAACATTATTGTGTATATCTGTTTCTCTGAGTTTTATTTGTACCCCACTGACTTTATATTTATAAAACATAAGGAAGGGAAACTCAGAATTCTTCTCTTTCAATAGAAGAGGTTTTTTAGAAGTGAAAGCTGTCATTGTTTTCTTAAAAAATAATGATTCTAAATATATTTCCATTTACTTATTGTAATTTGCTAAATGGATTATTAACATTGATCTACATAACTGGTTTCATCATACTAGCAGAAATTGTTTTTAAACATAGTTTATATTATTTCAGGGTAATATATTTAGAATATATTTATATTCATAGCAAATTTCACAAGGAGAAGTCTAATCAGGCCATTTAATTTTTCTTAATTTGAATCTGCAGTATCTGTGTGCCTTCTGAAAGAATTGGTACTAGAATTAGTATCAAACTCTGCTTATTCTCCAGAGACAAGAAAGAATGGGTGTGGTATTAAAATCTTGCATTAGAGTAACCCAAGAAGGAGTAATTCTGTTCTGTGACAAGCTTAATGTTCTCTACTGTTCATATTCAAGAAAATATTTTTTACACAAATATTTTAAGACACAATCCATGGGAAATATGATGTTTGCTAGATAATGTTCTGATCAAGAGGCACTTATGTTAGCTTTCCTTTGATTTCCATGTGTGATAGAAATACAGAACACACATAGCAACATTACAACCAGGTATCACTAGCTGTGCTACAGGTTGAGGAGAGTATTGCAAGCTATTAAGACAGGCATAAATCCAGTTATTCAAAGGCTATATTAAGAGTGCCACTACCTCCTAGGTAATGTACTGCATCAACAGTTCTATGGCATAGGATAGATGCAACATTGCCAGTGCCCTGCAGAAATTCAGGAAATGCCTCAGGAGATGTCAAAATGAGATCTGGAACTTCCAAATTGCAATTCTATTATTTTTAATGTATGTTGGGAAGACTAAAGGTTAAAAGATAGTTTGACCATGCCTTTGTCAGGACTTGCAAAGAAATATATTTTAAAAATACAGAGAAAATAAAGCTTAGGAAGACAGATACAGAAGTGGACAGCAGTATGTGGGAAGTTCCTCACAAGTTTTGCAGGAATTGTCACAGCTGGATGTCCATTTGAAGTGTCTGTACACTAAGCCATGCAGCTGTTTTTTGCATGGAACATTCTATTCTGGCAGAAGACTGCAAAGCAGGTCACTGCCATTTCACGGCAAAGGTGTATGGCACAATAAAAATAAATCTGTCCTGTTTTGCTTTTCTATCGTGAAAAAGAGAGTTTATTTCCTCCTAAAGTTGAACTAAAATAATAATCTATGAATTTAAGTCCTGAGGAATAACTTGAACTTATATTGAACTTTCACTAATGAAAGATATATGTCATAACTCATGTGGGCGCAATGCAAATCTGTAGCAGAGCTTCTGATGTTTGAAAAACTTGTAAGTTTTTATTACTTCAACAAGTTCAACTTGAAAAATAACTCTTCAATTAGTCTGTTAAGACTTTGTTCTGAACTTGCTGGAATTGATGTAATTTTCTACTCTTACTTTCCAGAAATTATTTTTGGTCTCTAAACTTTACCTTAGAAGACCTTTATTCTGCTGCTTAACCTGCTGGATGAATTTTATTGGCCTCTCATCCCTCTAGCTTTTTTTTTTTGCTGAACAGTAGTATACATTTCCTCCAATATAATAATACATCACCTGTAAACAATCTCTTTGTCATGAGGAATCGTCAACCTGGTTAAACAGGTTAGCCTTTTACCTGTTTCTTTTCATTTTCCGTTAAGTAATTTCTTGTCTTAAAAATTCTCTTTGAATTCAATTACCTGGCTGCTTGTCTTATATAAAGAAGTTAAATTTAAATCCATTATGATCTCTAGTACCTCTTGAATCAGATCTAAATTGAGTGCTACAACTCCTCTTGAAGATTTTCTGACTGATTGCTCCAAAAAGCATTGACTCAAATTTTAGATATCACAGGAGCAAGCATTATGTCCTGATACAACATTTATCCAAGATTTATGAAGCTAACTGAAGCTTTTCCATGATGATTTTACTTTGCAACCTTCTTACTCATTTGTGTTCCATGTTCTTTGTCATTTATCGTCACTGCATAGTGGAAAGTACAGACCTGATGTAATTCTCTCTGTATTTGGATGCCACATTTAAATCCATAGAGATTCTATAGCGCTGCTGAAAGAGTTGCCTTAACTACTGTACCTAACTCTATATTTAAATATATCATGCCAGTCATGAACTGTAAAATCCACCATGTTGCATTGAAACACCTACTTGGGAATTATTATACCAAACATTCCTATTAAGATGACTATTTTATCACTATCTTCGTTTAAATGCACCCAATTTAATTCAGTTGTTCAAGGAGAATAGGCTTTAGGTATGCAGCATTTATGCAGAAGTACACATATGACTAAGTCTACTTACATGTACCTTTCATAATTGAAATGTCATTAAAGTGTTTTCTGCTATTTCCTACTCCTTTGCTTATTTATTACTTCTGTCTTCTACTTTTTCCTAGCGTAAAGATTTATACTTTAATCCTGAAACTGTAGACCCTCTTGTATGACATGCTAATGCTTTCATCCAGAACTTGCTTTAAAAAACATCTAAGTAGTTTCTTCTCATTTGCTTACATGTAATTTATAGACCTCAGTTATATGATAGCTACCCAAGTTCCTGATAAATCCATATTTCCCTTCATTACAGTATTTTCTCAAATATTACTGAAATTGTCTGTCTTAGCAGCACAAGGTTTTGCATCAGACACAGGGACAAAGTATACTTCAAAGACTGCTACACTGTCTTTACCTTCCAAATAGCAAATTAAATTTTACATTCAGGAATAACGTGCTATTGGAACATATAAGCTGGTACCCACACAGAATATAACCATTTATGATTCTCCCTTGCTAAGATCTTTTAGTTTGCTTAGCAATCAAATTATCAGACTTCCCACAAATCTAGTGGTTGTGCACATCCAAAAATGTACACTCAGTACTGCACTCCTCTTCTATCAGTTCAAATCCTTGATAAAAGGATGTGTTGGTGAGAGGGAAAGAGAAAGACCGAGAGCCCCGAGCGCTGACCACTCCAGAACATTCACTTATATTTTGTCTGTGCACCTCTCTATCTCCCTCAACTATTCCAGTGCAAGAGGGTTGGTCTCAAGGAATACTCTGTTCCAGTGGGCTATGAGCTACTTGCACTGCATTCATGTGTACATCATCTACTGAAGTGATCACTTCAGGGCTCCATTCTAATCCTCCTGTAAAACTCTGAAAATAATTCTGTACCATTAGACTGCCTGTTTTGACAAAAGGAGAGTCAGCTGGCCTCTGCAGGAGTTACACAATATCCTAGGACCTTCCTAAGAGAGAGTTAAAGAGAAAAGGCCACTGGGTTTTGAAAAATTTCAAATATTCTTTGACAGAAATACAATAATGTAGATTTGATTTGCTGTTTTCGAAAGCATTAACAGAACCGTCATGACAAGAGCACTGGAAGATAAAAAGAACACACAGTCCAGCAGTATTTTACTATCATTTCTGCTGCTGGATGAATGAGACAAGGAAGGGGGGGAGTGTAGAAAGAGACAGAATGAGACCAACCCATCCAAACTGTGTCCAGAGCTGGGGCCCCCAATACAAGAAAGATGTGGAACTGTTGGAGAGGGGTCAGAGGAGCCACGAAGATGATTAGAGGGCTGGAGCAGCTGCCCTACAAAGAGAGGCTGAGGGAGCTGGGCTGGTTCAGCCTGGAGAAGAGAAGGCTGCGGGGGGACCTCATTGCAGCCTGCCAGTCCCTGAAGGGAACTTATAAGCAGGAGGGGATTCAACTTTTTAAAAGGATAGACAATGGCAGGACAAGGGGGAATGGATTAAAACTAAAGGAAGGAAGGTTTAGATTAGATCTTAGGGGGAAGTTTTTTACAGAGAGAGTGGTGAGGGGCTGGAACAGGCTGCCCAGAGAGGTGGTGGATGCCCCGTCCCTGGCAGTGTTCAAGGCCAGGTTGGATGGGGCCCTGGGCAACCTTGTGTAGATCCAGACCTGGAGGTTGGTGGCCCTGCCTTTGGGAGGGGGGTTGGAGCTCTATGATCCTTGGGGTCCCTTCCAACCCAGACCATTCTATGATTCTATGAAATCCACAACAAGCCATTAATTCAGCAGGGCTTACAATACATAGAAATAATGCTCTTTTCCAAACTATAGTTTGTCCTTCACTGTCCTGTTTGGACATAATCTTCTAAGTGTAGGATGAGATTTGAATACCACAAATAATTATGTATAATACTACTATATGACCAATATAGTCAAATTGGTCATATAGTAGTATTATAAGGCCAAATTTTTCCACATTGAATACCTTAAATCCATAAAAACATGGCTCACTTTTAGGGTCCAACTTTGAATGTTTTGTACCTAAGTCTATTAACATATTCTCCCTAGCATCCGATAAACCTACCACTGTCATACACATGTTGTAGCTTGAAGCTACAACAAATAAAACCTCCTGAAGTTCAAAACATTTCATATGGAAATACATAAACCTCAGGCATAACATATCTCCTTTTCACCTCCCCGATGGATTTAATTATCCTCAATTTCTTTGCCTTCAGCACAGTTCTCAAATCACTCTGTTATGACTGCATTGTTCTTTTACCCTGTTTTATTAAGCTATTGAGCTTAGGTAAGAGATAGTTAAAAAAAGATTTATAAAGCAAATCTAAACCATGGCTACTAGCTAAACAAATTTCAGGGATGTTTAAAAAAACAAACAAAACCACAAAAAAAAATCCCCACAACATCTCTGAAAACTTTGTGTGGAAAGCAAGCAGCTTTTTATTATTGTTATTTATTTACAAAAGGGGGCTTTAACTGCAGAAAATATCAATTTATTGAAATGGGAACTTCTTTTTGAAACAGATATATACCACCAAAAATAAAACACTGAGAAAAGACCTTCTGGAGCAGCAAACCAGAAAGATAGCAATCATAGAATAGTCAAATACTTGGTCTAGAGACAATCACATAGGCAAAGGCAAAATGGACGTAAATATCTGCTCTAATCTGGCTAAGGAAGCAAAGATCTCACTCTCACCTCTCCCCTGAAACCTGCTGTTTTATCACAATGCAATTACCTCATGCAATTACTAAAAAGCCCCTTCCTTCAGGCTGCAGACAGAGAGCTTGGCAGACAGGGAAACCATCTGAGTATTGACATTTTACCCTTCAGTTTCTAGGGAGTGACAGTAATTGAAAATGAAGTGAGAGTTAGGGTTAAGTGAGTGAGCCTCATCATATTGCCTGCATTGACTTCCTCCCAAGGTAAAAAGGTCCCAGCAAGAGCAGTTTCTGTTATGCTGCACTTTTTAAAAATGAAATAGTCATACACAGGTCAAGATATGGTTTTATCCTTGCTAAGCTGTTCATTACAACAAATTATCAGTGGCTACCATCATATTCAGTTTGTAAGATTCAGGAGTATTTTTTTCAATTCCTACTTTTTAAATAAGAGTGATTAAATATCTAATGATATTCCCTTCTTTTACTTTGATGAAATACACAATTGTTTTGGGAGGCCTTTAGAATAAGAACGTGTTTTCCAGTGCTGAACAGCTGCACTACCTATTTTAAAGTAGGTTAGTGTTAGTTAGTGAGTTAGCTAGTTAGATCATAGGTTAGTGTGTGTTAGTCTTCTAAAGTCAGCAGTCAGGATTGCAGCACAGTCAAGTTGACAGCATTGAAGGCAATATTTAGAGATATATGTGACCACAGAATTCACAATAAATAGAGAAATCCTACCAGAATTAAATACTATCAGTTCTGAAATATTTTGAAAGAAAAATATTATTACATAATAGTACTTTGGACCTCAAGTCTAAAACAAGATAACTTCAACAGATTTCTTTTAAAATGGAATACACACATACTGAACCCTTAAGTAATTTAAAAATTAAGCTTACATTAAATCTTTAACTTGTGGGATTTTAACAAAGTAATACAACTTGGCATATATTATTTTAGACACGCTTGAGACCATTTAAGAGAAGAACTTACTGTTCCAGTCCCTAAAAGATTTAATTCTTCCTGCTCCTCCATGAATTTCTCACTTAATAGGACATTTTGTCTCCATTCACCTTGCAGTAACTGATACAGTTAGCTACTTTAATGCAGTAGCTTATTTCTCTTTGAGAAAGAGAATATCTACAAATGTGTATTTTAAAGGTTATTTAAACTTACTGCAGATGTATGAAGTGTATGCTTTTAAATGTTATTTACAGCAATAGCTAAGAATTCTCTTGCAAAACTAATAAAGTCTGGGCTTGTACACAGTTCTCTTGAATACAGTTCTCTTGAATAGCTCAGTAATACCAAGCATCTCAATACTTTAAATTCTGAGGAAATTTCAGTTGGGTCGTAAGTTGCAGACTGACAGTAAAGCTGGTAAGTAAAGGGCAGAGACTATATCACAGAGTAAAGCCAGACACACATTATGTCAATAGTTTTGCCAATTCACTGACAGTAATGACATTAGGATCAGAAAAATAAAGGCCCTATTGATCGATTAGAGGGTTTGCTCAGTGTAAGTGTACTTAGAGAATAATGCAACATGTTTTTCAGCTTATTTCTACGGATAACATATGTTGGAGATGGTTATTTAAACACCTTTATAACAGCCCTACAGGCCCTCAGAGTGTTTACTTGACATAATACGTTCTTTTGACTTTCTCATTATGTTTGTAAAGACAGCAACAAAAGAATAAAAATACATTAATTCCAAATAGCAACTGCCTGCAGTTTGTTTTCCATTACACAAATTGATTTATAATGCCTGTAAGATGCATTTCACTGTGGAACTCTATACTGTTTAAGCACTCAGCAGGCTCATTACACGCTCCCACTCCATGCTGGCTATAAAAGCTCGTGGTGTGTTTTAGTGGCTTTGACTCTTTGTATCCTTCAGAAATAGAAAGTTTACAATTATAAATCCTACAGTATCAATCAATATCATTGAAGTCTAAAACACTGAACAGTTGTGAAACATAATTCAAGATAGCAAAACGTGTCCTCATTTTTATAATTAATTATTCGTTTAATTTTTCAAAGTTATTCTTTGTATAAGAAAAGCCCCTGAACAGTGGGAATTAATGATTCATAGTCATAGAATGGTCTGGGTTGGAAGGGACCCCAAGGATAGCAGAGTTCCAACCCCCCTGACACAGGCAGGGACACCAACCTCCAGGCCTGGAGCTACACAAGGTTGCCCAGGGCCCCATCCAACCTGGCCTTGAACACTTTCAGGGATGAGGCATCCACAACCTCTCTGGGCAGCCTGTTCCAGCACCTCACCACTCTTTCTGTAAAAAACTTCCCCCTAATATCTAACGTAAACCTTCCCTCCTTTAGCTTTAATCCATTCCCCCTTGTCTTGCCATTGTCTATCCTTTTCAAAAGCTGAATCCCCTCCTGCTTATAAGCTCCCTTCAGGCACTGGCAGGCTGCAATGAGGTCCCCCCGCAGCCTTCTCTTCTCCAGGCTGAACAAGCCCAGCTCCCTCAGCCTCTCTTCATAGGGAAACCTTTCAATGACTTTCCTAAGAGAAGTTGTTTTTCATAAGTAATTTCTTTTCTTTTGATACTAGCAAGGTAAACTGAGATTAATACATGCCTAACTTCTTAATGTTAACTGAATGCATACAACCAGCATTAAAATGAAGGTCCACTCATAATAAACCAGCATCAGCAAATAATCTTACAAAAATTTTGGTTCAATCTTACAAAAAAGTTTCCTCATGTTTTTCCTGTGAGTTAAATGGAAATAATGATAAATATTATTCTGAATTCCACTCACAATTGAGACTTTTTTAGCAAAAATTCTCTATTCATATATTTGAGGAATCAGAAAAGCTGTATTCCACTTTTCCTGCTATTTTCTTCTTGTGTGTGTACACAGGAGTAGGACTTCCCTTCTACTTGTTTCTCAGATTCACCTGAGTAAAAATGCATTATTGGTCCTTATTATCTCCCCAGTAATATCATTTTCTGCAGAGGAAAAGAAGGAAGAGTCCAAACATGGGTAGGGGACAACCTATAAAGCAGGATTATCTCCAGAACAACAGCAATAGTAGTAGATTATTTCCCAGTGGAAGGAACTTCTTGGTGCTTTCCGCCCCAGTGAGTTCATCTTTGTCAAGATCAATGCTACTCTTGATGACCAAAATGTAAGCTCTTCATGAGTGATTTCTGTTGTCCACTTTTGAAAAGCTACTGGAATTTCAACTGTGCATCTCATCTGCTCATGGTTTACCCTCCAAGGCACCGTCTCTGATGCTACCCTGATACTCAGAGAAGCGCAACCTAGGACAGGCTCCATAAATCTACCAAGTCAATCATTAAAGCACTGACAGAGGTGGCTTATTTTTGCTAGAAGCAAAATCTTTGAGCATAAAAGCAACGTATGAACAAAAAATGCACAGCTGGTGTTAAGCCATTTAGCACACTGGGTAGTATCTGAACATGCTGATCGCTGTCTTTGACCCTTGACCACAGCCATTTAGCATTTCAGAAATCAAACAAAACCCATAATTAAGATAATTTCTTGATAACACATAAGTATAAGCTTTTGTTAATATGCTTTATGAAAATGCTTGAGCATAATCCTTGTTCTGGAGAAGACTTCTATATGCAATTCTTTTTTCCACTGGCATAATCATATTACTGGATTAATATATTTTAATATGTACAAATACAAGTATGAATTTGAGCCTTGCAAAAAAAAAAAAATCACATATTGAATTCCCACAAAAAATTAGACTTTATAAGATAACAATTTTAATCATTTATAGGAAAACAAAGTTTGAAGTGCTGTCTACGAAATTGTTCTGGTCATGTTTAGCAATAATCAAGAACACACACTGGTAGCTTCACAGAAAAGTATTTTCAAAGGGATTATGTTGTGTTTCATGCATTCTTACAGCTAAGCTACAAGATCACAAAAGATATTACAACAATAAAAAACTCCATATTACTTATATTTTGAAGTGAAGAACATTATAAATTGTTTCTGGAAGATGCTAGCTTAGTGCTTAGGATGACCAAAAAAAGCCAATAGACTAACCTATAAAACATACCATCTGCATTTTGCATAGACTCTTAGAAATGGGGAAAAGATCCAGGAAACCTGAAGAATAAAAATGTCTTTCCAAAGCTAAATAAAATAATGAGGAAAATTTACTTCCATCCAACATGACATATCATACAAGGGAATATTCCCCTCCACGTAACCAAGCATTACCTTGGTGTGTATTTTATAAGCTTGTCTCACCTTTCACACTGTATTAAAAATATACAAATAAACAATTCAGATTAGGTTTTCCCTCTCAAAAAAGATCCAACTCTTGCCAGATCCAATCCAATATTTAATCTGTGATGACTGAGAACAGAAGGAAGTTGCATTCCCTCAGACAGTAAGCGTAAGAAGCTTCTTGCTGTCACTGAGTAATGCCCTGTTAAAGAGAAGTATCACAAAACTATCAAGAAGCACCTTTTGATTCAGTGAAAAGTAATCATGCTGAATAGATTAATATAGGTGAGAG
This sequence comes from Zapornia atra, assembly GCA_013400835.1. Classification (NCBI taxonomy): domain Eukaryota; kingdom Metazoa; phylum Chordata; class Aves; order Gruiformes; family Rallidae; genus Zapornia; species Zapornia atra. The sequence continues at coordinate 56,151 of VZTU01006570.1, forward strand.
ACAATTAATATAACTTTAATATAAGAATAGTTTTAAGAATAGACTAGTTTAAGAGAAAGCTGTAACTGTGTAAGCTGCTTGTGAGAGCAGATGCAAAACTTAACCAGAACAATGCAACAGTCACAGCCTTGAAGTTAAAGAAGTAAGAATTGGTGTGTTTTTAGGAATAGATTAGTTTTGAATTTCAGCAGAATTTGGCTGTGATCACATCAGCTGTTTCATGAAAGCGGCTACAAAACTGAACCATAACAGTGCAACAGCCTTGAAACCAGAGGAAGTAGGAGATGGAGGAGTTGTAAATAATGAGACTAATGACCAATTAAAAGACAGAGTCTATCTTGTTTTCAGTGAAAAACTAACTGCTCGGTGCAGGTGTTGGGAGCCCAGATCAGCATGGAGAAACCCGTGCAGAGCATGCGCTGAGAGAGAGGAAGACGTCCAGCCTTCATCCCTGAAGACCCCCGGAAGACCCCCTGAGTGTCACTGAGCATGCTCCATCTGGGAGGAGTTAATGGAAATGACTTCCTGGAAATAATCTGCATAACCCTGCCTTTTCTTGGACATTATAATGAATATGTATAATTAATCTGTATAAATATGAGAGATTTGTCTTTAATGGGGCACACATTGGGAGGAGCGATCGATCCCCTGTGTGCCCAGCGCTGCAAGAAAGGATCCCAGCTTGACAGTCACCAAGGCTGGGGAGTTTTGATTCCAGCTTTCCAAGGCATCACTTTAAATGCAAAATTTCTTCAACAGCCAGAAGTAACAATACAATGTCTAAATGACAGTAAAAAAATTACTTTTTTACTTGTCTTCACCTTCATCTCTATTCCAGTGGTCTTCTATTGTCTCTGGACACAGTCATAGTCTAACTGGAAGTCTGAATATTTAGTTTCAGCTCCATCAAACTTATTTTGCCACCAAAGATGAATCTGTTTGTGTAAGCTCTGACAGTATGAAAATTTCTTTTATATGACAAAAAATTCTCTTTTCTCAAACTAATGGAAGGCTGCTACTAAGGAGTAATAACACATCTTAAGTTTTATTTATTCAAAGATTGCAACCCATATTGTCATATCAACACAAACTGCAGTGTCTTCAAGGCCACAGAACACTACAAAAGGCTGTGAACTGAAGCCAGCTGGCAAGAGGAAACATACATTGGTTTGTCAAGTTTTGCTCACATTCAGACTCGTGTTTGAACATAACATTGGTACATATGGCATAGGAATGTCACATTAAAGATTAGTGGTGATTTGTGTATTAGAGAATAGTTGTGATTCATCCTTTATGTGCTCCATAGACTAGTATTATAAAGAAATCTAAGCATATGTGCTAACAGAAGGTGCTTTTACTGTAACCTGTAAATAATACTATTCCAACAAAAATCATTCAACTTTGCCAAAATTCCAACAGCTATAATGGTCTCCTGACTAATTCTACTGACTGATTCTAATATTATTTATTCAAAGTTTCTTCTTCATATGGCAAAGTTTACTATTTCTAAAAGCCTCATTATTTCCAAAGTATTTTTGAAGACAGCTTGCATGAATCCCCCCAAAGTCTACAGCACAGCAATTTGAATATATCTTTAAAAGTATATTACCTCTGCCATTTAGCTATACAAGTATCATTCTGTTGGCACTCAGTTTCCCTATAAAATCTATTAAAATGCACATCGTTACCTAAGGGGGTTAAATTTCTGCTTGTTCAAGCAGCATTTTCAGAAGGAATAATTTCTATATAAACTTTTCTATAAAAGATTAATCAATTTGGAATTTTCTCTAAGCATGTACATTGGCACAAGACTACAATCAATGCATGAAATACATCTGACATGCTTCTAGTCTTTTTCAAAAGCCAGATAAGAATTAAAATCTATCTTCAGATGAATTACATCTGAAATACATTTCAGATATTTACCAACTCTTTTAAATAGGTTATTCTGTGGAACTATGTTCTAATTTCTTAATAGCAGTAAAAAAAAGCTAACAATCCATTTACGTTTAACACAGTGAAATGAAGTGCTTTTCTTGTCACAATTTTATTCCAGGCAACATGCAACGTAAATAAGAAGGGGGTAACAATATCACATCAAAGTAACTCATGAGCACAGCTTTCTGTACTGAGGGTTGAGGATGACTGCTACACTGAAACAGCCTTACTCACAGATGGGTCCTGCAAACCCCTAAGTCATGCAAATCAGCTCAAACTGTGTATACTGTCATTTTAAGGAAAAGAATTTTTAAAAGGAAACAACAGAAATCAAAAGGTAACTCAAAGCAGGTTACCATTTATCTGGCTAATGGCTGAAAGGCAGTATATCTTGAAGTATTTACTTTTAGCAATTTGGGGGTGCTTTGGCTGTGATATCCAAGACAAATATATATATATATACACACACACACACTCCTTTGGGTCTTTAGTTCATTCCTTCAACCCAAAATTTATTTGGACTACCAAACTGAACATAGCAGCTTTGTAATATGTCCCTTTAATGAGTACACCATTTACGACAAACTTCTTTCCTACCCTGCTGCATGCTAGGAAGCATCATGAAAGTAGTGAGACTGCAGGCACCATGACTTCTTCAGATACAGTGAAAAGATAAAGTTAGAAGAGTCAGAAAAAAGCCCACTGTTCTTTTTGTACAAAAGAGACTTCAGAGAATATATTTTTTTCTTTGCCCAAAGCTATATTTGTCCCTGCCTTGGGCAATTTCCAATCTATTGATAACTACTTTTTATTCCTAAAGTGTAGGAATCCCTAACATTCCTTACCTAACAGAAATAGGTAAAGACTTTATAAAGCAAAATGTTATTGTAATTGCACCTTTTTCTCATTTTTAAAGGATCACACAATTCAGTTGTGACATAAACCCAAAAATTAAATGTTCTTTAAAAAATTATTAAAATACTTCCTGCATGTCTTAATTTAATTCCATCATACTTGTAATTTGTTCATCCAGAAAGCTAAATCTGACAACTGGATTGAGAAGGGGAAGTTTTCCCTCTAGTTCAGACTATTCAGTGAGAGTTATTTCCATCCAAACATAGAATGCAAATTGCATAATTCTTTGCAGATTCATCAGCAGAATAAAACAGGTCCAAAGAACACCAAATGCTCTCAATTCATTGTCATCCAGACGACCTGAATCTTATGCTATTTTCCACAGTGGAATCAGAAAGTTTTAATGGACAAAGGGTTTTCCATATCCACAGCAGCATGTAGCAGACCTCTGCTGGAAACTTTTTAAAGTTTATCTTCCATTTTTAATATCTATGCATTTTCATAAAGCTAAAGTTTAATTTTGTTAGCATACAGTATAATTAATTTTGCTTATGAAGAGACATTTTTAACATTTCATTTTGCATATTTTAGCCACTTGAAGAACAAATATAGTACAGAATTGAAATATCTGGGGTGCTACACTTATGAAACTAGGCATTTTTTCAGTATTCTGCTTGCTAACAGAGAATATTAAATTGGCTTGATATACAAGTCAGTAATGTCAAAAGGTATTTATGTATTAAAAAACTAATGTCAAAAGGATAGAGGCACATGAAAGAAAACAGGACTTGTTAGGGCCCCTTCAGAAGAGTATGAAGTGATAGAAACTACCAGGAAAAATATCAGATTTGTCTTTCAAAAGGATGAGATGAGATGAGATGATACAAAAACCCAAACTACCCATTGCTTAGCATAAAACGATCCAGGCATCTAATTTCAGAAAACTCATTATGTTAATAAACCAAATTATATTCTCAACTGTATTACTCCAATTCAAAATCACTTTGAAACATTTAAAAACAGAAGATACCATACTGGTAAATGAAACAGAGAAGGATACTTGCCCTAAATGTGGCATATCTGATTTTTTAAAATTTCTTCCAAATTCAGTAAGTGTAGCAATGACAATCCTACTGACTTCAAAAGTGGAGTACCAGACATTGCAGATAAATTCATGTGGTCTGTACTAAACCATGACAACATATCACCATTTCTTGCTGCTCAAACATAAAATGCCACAAAAAATTAACTTTGCTATTGCACTGGACACACATGCAGAGATGGAAGACTACTCACAGCACAGGCTAAATAGCAAAGGTGCTGCATTTATAAGGGTCTGATATTGCAGATATTGAAAAAGAAACAGTCCTAAATGTTTGTTAAACAGCTGAAGTCACCATCTCAGTGCACTGTCTGTAAACCATACTAAATAGACTATTGGTCAATTAGTTTTCAAGTACTTGACTATTATGTTAAGTTTCCCAGCCTAGTAGTTTAAAAGCAAGACATACAGTTGAATTCTGCCAGTTTTGTTAGTCCTAGGAATTCCTCCAAAATTTTGAAGAGTATAATGTGATAAGGGTGGACTGAGGTAGAGCCTACCAGCAAAATACTTCTCTTTTATTTTGAGATATATACTCATATTCTTGTATAAATTTAAAAGAGAGTATCTCAGACTTGGGATAAAAAGAAGAAATATCATACTCAGAAGATTAATACATGATTTGATTAAAAACATTTCAAACACACTAGGAAGTGCTTAAAAAGAGCTGACATACCAATATGTTAATGGGGAAGAATTAATAATCATAAAGGGCTAGAAGAGTCAAGAGCCACAGGCTATGGAGTCACCCATCTGATTAAGCTAAATCAAGACAGCTGAAAGTTGCTGTAACTTGAAAGCTAGCACTCCAAAATTCTGGAAAATTAAGACTGGATGCATAACTGTACAACTACTTTTCTTGTGAAATAGTACATCCCCACAAGTCAGGACTATTTCCAGAACTGGAGACTTGAAGGAGACTTTTTTAACACTTTTTTTTTTTTTTTTTTTCAATTGTACAGAGTTTTAACAGTTGTCATGCCTAATTTTCTTTGCTTCAGGGATCTTCTTAATTAGGCTCATTAGTAAAAGAGGCACACAGTCCATGAACTCAAAATTCACAAAGTATTTATAATTGGATTACATAACTTTTATGACTGGATCTTTTCTTTCTAATGCAAATTTCTTTTCCATGTGGGAACTGTGTGGAGCAGCTAATGATTGCCTCAAACTTATTTATTCTTAAATATTATTGACTAAATGCTCTTGGAAAATATTTCCTGAGATGCAATTAAAGTTTCCATTTCAGACTCAGTGTTGTAAAGATAAGGGAAAAACCCACAACCAACCAAGAAAAATCCACCTAGTAAAGTAAATTCAGTAATAAGTTGATTCCTTATGATATGAAATGGGAAATCCTGAGAAAAAGGTCTTGGCTTAGAGAGTATGTTTATAATTTCTGAGAGAAATAGTATTTTTGCAGGAACTAGGACAACTCATTCTCTTACCTAATCTTCATTTTCTTCACTGATTCATTCTCTCACCTTCCATGACAGAATCTTCTTATGTGGTTACCACAAAGGTGAAAATATGTAGTCCCAGTTTCTTGTTCAGTGTTGATCTCCTTGTGTCTCTTGTTTAAACTAAACAGAAGCAAAGAAGATTGATGTAATTCTCCTGTAGGGGATTTGTTTGTAAAAGGCTAAAGTATTATCAGCTATACCAGATACTATCACCAGTAATACAGTTCTGAGAGAAGTAGTGTTTCCACTGGAATTAACTGGATTACATATATTTGGTAGACATTCCCATACCACTTCCCAAGACAGTTATATGTAGTTTCTTGACACCACTTGTCAGAACAAGGAATAGGAATAGATAGGAATGCAGAGACAACTGATCTTTACACCAGAATAGGTCTTCTTTCCTATTCAAGGCATCAGGTGCTACTTAATTGTCCAAGCATTTTTAGTCTTCTCCACAAATGGAAGATAAATGGGAAACAGATTTCAAGCTGAAGAAAATGCTTTCTTTCACAAAGGTTAAACCAGTAACTGTTGATGCTCCCAACAACAATTCCACAAGTTTTTAGAAAGGAAATATTTCCAGAGACTTTTAATATTTACCTATAAAATCACTATATACTTTAGGACACAACCTAGAAGGGATTTTATTTGGATTTTTTTTTGAAAGGTATAGCTATTCTTTCCAATAGCAGAGTAAGTTTCCCTCTCACTTCCTGTAACATATATTGCTTGCAACAGTAAGGAAGCAGAAGCTTGAGACTTAATCTGACACATTCTGGAGTCCTGTGTCCAGAGCTGGGGCCCCCAATACAAGAAAGATGTGGAACTGTTGGACAGGGTTCAGAGGAGCCACAAAGATG